>JAUTBZ010147849.1:0-12049 GCA_032361785.1 Lepetodrilus galriftensis
GGATACAAGTTGGGTGAATTAAGTGACCCCAAAAAAAGTATTTTGACAAACTTGGACAACGTGAATTTAACAAATCGTGAATATGTTTTTTCTCTTAAATTTGGCAAAATCGTGAAAATTGCGAGTCGCTAAATAAAACCGTTTTACAGTACTAGTATATGGATTAACAAGAAATCTCCCATAAATGGAAAGATTCATCCTTAATGCATATTATTTACTTGTTAGAAATCAGAAAGGGTAACAAGTTAACAAATAATATTGTGGCAGGATCGAGTCTGTGTGACTTGTCATAGTGTGAGGTTCTGTGTCTCTATTGTGCCATATTTTAGTAGACTATTACAGATGATTGTACTGTGTTTACATTTATTAGCTGCAGTTCTGTATATATGTTTTGTGCCCTATTACTATGTTTACATATGTTATTGGCACAATATAGATACTAGTAGTGCCAATAGGAAGTTTGGTAATTTGGCATGAAATGCATTGAACAAAATAATAGGTTCAATGACTCATTGAATGAGTACGTGCGGGTATGTAAACAGGTGAAGAAGAGAATAAGCACGTGGAATGAGCCTTTTTGCCTGTCCCTTCTTTTGGACGTCACACCTCTGCATAAACATACTTACCGGTAATCAATATTAGTGATTGTATAAACAGATTTGTTTTTAGTATCAATGTTACAAAACCTTTAATTCATGGTACAAAATAAGAAGTTGAAGTTTTCTTTGTTTGTCAATCCATGAAGTATATATTTACCGAGATACTCTATGAAATAGGAATGTCAATGCATTTCATGTCAAACTATTGAGGCTCACAACGGCTTAGTAACTCATTTAGTGATTATTGCACGAAAACTGGACAATGACATCTAATGGTTGAAATTATCGTCCGTATTTTTTTTCAAGTTATGTAAACTGAAAATATATCACATATAATCGTCATGTATTCGTGTATTAAGTACCAGATGTTGTTGATATTACTACGACCAACTGTGATGAATGACAACTCAATGACAACAAAACGCACTGGTGAAATAAGACCGGAAGCGGAAATATGTCCATTGACTGGTTTCAAGTCGTTAGCGCGCATAACTGGTTTCAAGTCGTTAGTCTGTGCCTAAAATATTTTATTACCTATTTAAAAAAAAAAGTGTTATGAATGCGATAACATTATAATTCGCCTAATAGTATATTATATTTAATATTTAATGACTTTAAGACAAAGCATTGTTTGCTCGCGAAGACATTCACATTGTAGGCCTACTATACTAGTATTTAATTATATCCCAAAATATAACAATATAATACTAATAACATTAGGCTAAATAATATATCATTATATGCAGGCTTAGAAAATTAGACCAGATATTTTGGTACGGTATGCGATTGTCAGTTATATACACTGGCTCATATGCATTGTACATATTATATATAATTATACAAAACAAGGTGGGAAGGGGATGTATAGGGGGTTTAAATTTTAGAGGGTTTAAATTGGGCATATAGAAACAATGAATGTGAAAGTTATAGAAATTGTGACAGGTCCGTTTATGTTATTTTTCTTTAGTTTGTTATGTTTGTGGAATACAAGTACATTCCTGATCAATAATGGAATGTTCAATTACTGAGTATTAGATTCAAATTTACTTGTTCATATCTCGCAATTTCTTCCAGTTGTCATCATGAAATAGCCTGCTTTCACACCGTCTGTATCTATCAAGGACAAGAATATTTGTGTTCAATCGTTGCACGTCTATTTTAACTGCCGGGCAATAGTATAGCCTGTTGCTGAAGTCCACCTTTGTCACCGCGGCCTTTATGGCTAGAACCACACTAACGTATATATCATCCATATCCATCTTTCGTGAGCCTCCGGAGACACGAAGCATGGCCGCCCAGGTCTGTGGTGTAGTCAGATAGGCGAAGCCGATACAGAATGGTGGGAACATTGCAAATGGGTACTGAGATTTGGGTGTGTGCCATTTAGAACGTGGGTCTCTAATAGGTATTTCATTGGCAAGCACGTAGCAATGCATTGTCTTGCCAACCAGTGCCTTATCCAGCAGGTATTCCACAGTTCTGTATGGATTCACAAATGTGTCGTCGTCAAGTTTGAGAATGTATTCAGCGGCACAGTTGTCCTTGAACCAGTGCATGGCCATGATGTGTTTTCTGTTCAGATTCTTATAGACATCTAGGAAATTGCCCTGAACAATGTCGTTATAAAGCTTGGATTCCATATTGATGACGATCTGATCGGCTTGATCTTGAGGGACAGCCAATAGGAACACGGTGGCAATTTCCTTATCTTTGTATGTCTTCACTGTACCAAACGTATTTCTTATGTTATTACGTGTTCGTATATTTCCAGGTGCTGAGTGAATCAGCATCATCAGAAACAATTTTCTGCCAGCACAGACTTGGGAATTCGTGGTATAATTATACTGATGCTGGTTCACAAACGGGTCTTTGGTTTCATTGGGCGCCATTGTAAAATACTTATCTATATCGAAATTGATGCCTTTTCCGTGAAGCAAAATTCTAGAAAACACCGTTGACCTGTTTGAAACAATCTTTGTGGTAGCGGTCACAAATGTTGGCTTGATTGTTGTTGCATCATTTCTGCCATTTTTACGATGAGATATTGCATGTGTTCTAGGATCAGTCCCATTTGCGTCGGCTTTGATGTCTTTTCCGTGAATCAAAGTTCTGGAAAACATCGTTGACTTTGTGGTAACGGTCGCAAATGCTGGCTTGATTGTTGCTGCAGAATCTCTACGATGAGATGTTGTTCTACGATCAGTCGCATTGACCTTGACCTCTGACCCAATCCAGGGGACTCCCATAGGAACTATGCAATGGCGTGAATGTTGAGGATACAACATCATAATGTTCAAGGAAAGGCAAAGGAACATAAAGCAACAGGCTAGTCCAAAGAGGAGCTTAATACTTTCAGCCATTTTCAACAACGATGTTATTCATATGCTTACATTCATTGATCATGAGAACGTTCGATCACCTAGACTCTATAGTCGATGACATAGTTATAGCAACACAATAGAGAAACCATTGTAGAGCAACATGCCTACTGCGACATACTGCGGTTATGGTATTATAAACTGAGCTACAAAAGAAAGTACACACTGGGTTGGGAAATTAAACTAAGATAATAATTAGAGATTATTTGCATATACTATAGTGAATACATGAATACATGTTTGAACTTTGTTAAACTGAAATATAACATTCCTTTAGTAAAGTACTTGATTAAATGAATAGTGGCTTGAATGTTATGAAATCATAGGTAGGTAGTAGCCTACTTCATTAACGAGATATTTTTGGTTACTTTACATCAAGATGCCATACTTTGGAAATGCATTAGAAAAATCATGTTTTATTTTATTTCCGTCATTACTTTAGTACTGCTTCAGTACAGAGTCAGATGCAGCGCAGGTGCCCGTTGCACGACGCTCTTGTAGGCTACAACTATTGTAGCGTCAACGCATTCTATTGTGGCGGGAGCCCAGTTACAACTATTGTAGCGCTACAAGAGCGTCGTGCAACAGGCTCCTGGATAGTAACAAGTATTACAACAATTATCACAACTATTACGGTATACCATAATACTACGTAATTTTGGCATTGCATATGCATGTGGTATTATGATATACAGTATTATGACAAGTTGATGTACAGTCATTCTCTCACCCAAGGTATTAAAGGTACCCCTGGTGTGCGAGGATGATGTACAGTAAGAAAACCATAAATATGTTTTTGGACATGACGGAGTATCTACTATGTTTTATTATCAAAGCATTTTCTACAAAACTATGATTTCTTCCGATCATTTAACATCAGGCGTGGTCAGATGTTGTCAGATGTTGTCAGACGTGGTCAGACGTTGTCAGATGTTGTCAGACGTGGTCAGATGTCGTCAGATAGTCCATCACGACATCTGGCAGGAAAGACTTCAGTGCGATGTACACCTGCGATGACAATTATTGACACTGCAATAAATATGATATTCCCACGGAAATACAAAGACATAACATGAGAGGGGATTTACAAACAGGATCATGATCATGACATTCTATAATGATGCCACTCCCCTTAAAACAATATATATATATTTATTTATTTATTCAGTATGCTTGAATATTGATACAAGAGGCAATGGAAGTGAATTATATACTAGTATTTCATTACGTCTTGCTCTCACATAATCAGAGAGTCAGAGACAAAGACTCACCACTCGTAAATCTACGAAGCTTTTGGTTCCTCCAATGAGATATCTGGACTTGATATTGAGATGTGTCAGCTGGCGCTCTAGAACGTCAATGACGGGTTCAGTAGAAGGGTATGAGGAGCTAATAGCGTTGGATCTGCCCTCAACGATGTTGTCGATCACCTCTCTCGGATAGATGCGTTTCACGTCTTCAGACGCACGGTTAAACCCCTCAAGCAGGCGTTCCCGCAACATCGACCTCTAATAGATGATAATAGTACACAGTATAGTTTAACTAACACGAGCACGAACTCTTTAGTCCAGTTCCTTGTGTATTTTCGTTCATTTAGATTAGGAAACCTACATATTTTGGTAAACTTTAGGACTTACTTATCCCCAAACCAATTATTACATGCTTTTTGAAGACGCCATGGTAGCCATCATGGATATCTACAAAAGTTCCCAAAATTTCAAAAGTTATCGTCTTCTACGGGACGGACACTGCTTTCTATGGCTAAACATACATTTTGAAGAATAACGAATGCATTTAAGCGGTCTACCATGACTTGGTTAATGATTGGATTTCACTCCCTCCCTTGCATATATGCACGTTCATGGCAATGCCAGAATGAAAGAATGAACACAGGCACTGTATACACGTCTATAAGCAACCGATGTGAAATAGTTTCTGTACATACACAATGTGTCTTTAAAATTGCTGTGGCTCCTCCGAAATGGCCTGGTTCTATTAGACTGACTTGAACACCAAACGATTTCACTTCATTGCGTAGGGCATCTGAGAAAGCTTCGAGGCCATACTTTGAAATGCAGTACACTGATTCCCCTGCCCTAGCCAATAGACCTCTCTCACTCGACATATTGATGATTCGACCTGAAAGTGTATCATGTAGTTGTTTGAATTCCAATGAATGTGATTGTCGAGTAAGGTATTATCCAAAACATGTATGCGACGATACTAGCGATTTGAATGGCTGAGAGGTGACCCTGGTTTGGCCGTAGGTAAGAGTTGTGAACTCATCAATGACTGTGGCGTCTACACTACGTCTACAGGCATGGTAAATAAGTTACCTTTAGCCTGTCTGATCAACGGAAGAAAAGCCTTGGTCATTCTGATTGGTCCGAACAGATTGACGTCACACACGTCCTGGTAGAACTTCATGGAACACAGTTCCACAGGACCGGATGCGTCTATCCCCGCGTTGTTCACTAGGGCAAACAATCCTGCATAACACACGTCAAGAAAATACTGGATACAACTTATCTAATAGCTTCCATAAGCAAAATGGAATGAGCTTACATGTGCATACACGTCCTCGAAACACAGAACATTTTGGCTGACGGATGATGAGTATAGGTATACTGTAGCGCTACAATAGTTGTAACTGGGCTCCCGCCACAATATAAAGCGTTGACGTTAAATAGTTGTAGCCTACAACAGCGTCGTGCGACGGGCACCTGGGTATCGTTTCTCAAAGCTATCATATCTAAGTACTACACGTACCATACAATAAGGACTCTCGTAGCCATCTCTAATGCATGGGGATCTTGCACTCATGAGAGCGATACGATCTCACAGTGGATATGAGCTTCGAGAAACGATACCCTGGTTTCCATTTCACTACGTATTTCTGTAAACCATGTTTGTGGGAACGCATTTATTGTTATACAATTAAATTATATCCAGATTGTTAGAAATACAGAAAACTGTATGCTTGTATTATCATTGAAACATTACTTTAGCTTCAAATTTGACGGTAGCCTAACGAAAGTAATGGACCTGCACTGATTTGTACACGTTTCTGGACCTTTCGTTCGTTTTATTTCTTGTTACAAGTACAAGGTGTTCCATTGTGCATACCACATGGCATCCTCGAAGTACAGGCCGTTATGACCACACATAACACCCGTCAAATACTATTAAGTGTAGTCATAACGGCAGGGTAAGCTGATAACATACCAGTATTTCCACACTTATCCTGCACGTAACGTAGAGCCTTCTCCACCTCGTCTTCCCGAGTGACGTCCAGCCTGATCACGTGCATCCTTTCCCCGTACTCGTCCAGTTCTCGTGACCCCTCACTATCGCCCAGGCACCCAGCGAACACTGTAAACCCCAGAGCGTGGGCCCGCTTCGCCAAATCATTGCCGAAACCTATTACAAAGAAAATATTTAGATTGATTTTTGTGTTAATGACTATACCCCAGGACCACGTTTCATGAAGGCATCCTAAAGTTGTGAGCTCGTAAAGTTATGACCCAGCATATATATCACCTCCTAAGGTAGATGACGATTTAAGAAGGGATATGACTTGTGACATGGTCATGAAGCACTTTAGGAGGTGATAACTCGGATTATGAGTTCCTAACTAGTTAAAGTCTGATGTTGCAATTAAAGGCATACTACTACAGATTTAGATGGTTGCAATTTACCAAATACGAGTTATAAATGCAAAGTATATTCAATTAGCGTCCGTATCCTCGCTTTTAAACCACCAAAAAAGCCTTTTCATGAGATCTACGACGAGAAGGGTCTACCATGGGCCAGTACCAGTAGACCACAGCCTACAGCGGGGACGGAGACCTATGCGCTGAAGGGCGCCTGAGGTTTGGCTAAAACATGGCCATGTGACCAGTCTGAGCGCAGATGCAGTCTGAAGAAAGGCTGGTAATTTCTTCTGAACTTATTTAACAGAGACTCAGAGAAGCTTAGAGGAATGTTTCCTTTACTAGTATTCATATAAAAATAATTATTTTTATAACTATCGATTGTTGGGAAAAGTACGTCAGTAAATATACATCATTTGGGTGGATAAATCAAGCGTAAGTAGTCTCAGATAGAAATATGTTTGTCCAGTACATAGGTCAACCATCTGTGATAGTATGCCTTCAAACAAATAATAATTGGCTTGCTTCAACATGTTCAAGTGTCTGTGGTTTAATTAGGCCTAGGTGTGCATGTGACTGTTCGTGTCTGTACTACCTGTATCACACCCAGTAATAAGAACGGCCTTGCCAGTGGGACATATCTTTAGGGCGTCTTTCCTTGAGAAATACACGATAGCTGTATACACGCTATACCCTACAATAGTTGACCAGAATAGGAAGTCAACGAAATAGTACCACAAACACGTGACCACCAACATGGCGGTGATCCGGTACATAATATAGGGGTCGTGTCTTCTGTCCAAAGTCATCGTAAATCTGAAAAGATAACAAGATAACATTCAACAAATGTTTGCAGAAATGTTTGAACTTGTTTATAATATTATGATATTATGTGTGTGTACACATCAGTTGTTATACTCGGTTGTGAGGAATGTGTTCATTTATTTCATTTTGTTGTTGTTATTGAGCAGAGGACAGTAGTGCACAAAAGGTGATGAAATCCTGCCGCAACATCAAAGGAATCAACACTGACAAATTCAGGGAAGATTTGTCTACTGCAGACATCATCTGTGACCCCCCTACTGATGTCAATAGCCTAGCCACTGACTTTACGAGTACACTTCTTCATCTACTCGACAAGCATGCACCATCTACTGTGAGGAGTGTTACAGTCAGACCTGAGTGTCCCTGGTATAACGCAGAAATCCTTGCAAGTAAGGCTAAAAGGCGACAAGCAGAAAGGCAATGGCGAAGAACAGGACTTGAAGTTCACCGCCAAATCTACAAATCTGCCCGAAACACTGTCAGCAAGATCATACGTGAGAGCAAACGACGCTACTGTCTACTGAAGATCAGTGATTGCACTGGAAGTCCTAGGAACCTTCATGGTTTCATGAATTCCCTACTTGGGAAAGAAAAGGACACTGTCCTACCAAGTTACGCCCCTGCTGTACAACTTGCAAATGATCTCAGTGATTACTTTATGAAAAAGATTGAAACAATTCGAGAAAACTTAATTGCATCCAAACCAAATTCCAGTGTGGCCATATCACAAACGTTTGAAGGTGAACCACTAATAACATTCAAACCTCTTACTCAGTCCCAAGTTGAAATGATCATCAAGTCCTCCAAGCGCACGACATGTCTGTTGGACCCAGTTCCCACCAGGATGATCATCGAACACCTTGATCTGTTGCTCCCTGTCATCACGAACATTATCAACAGCAGCCTTGTCTCTGGTACATTTCCTGAGTTGTTCAAACAGGCAGTTGTGATGCCTCTTCTCAAGAAGGCCAACCTTGACCCTGAGACTCTAAAAAACTATCGCCCGGTCTCTAATTTGAGCTTTGTATCCAAAATACTGGAGAAGGCCGTCAACTGTCAACTGATGGCCCACCTTGTTGATAACAATCTGCTCGACAAGTTCCAGTCTGCTTACCGCCCCCATCATAGTACGGAAACTGCTCTCCTGAGAGTTGTCAACGACATCCGTTGTGCTGTTGATTCTGGCAATATATCCTCTCTGGTCCTACTTGATCTCAGTGCAGCATTTGATACCATCGATCATGATAAGCTTCTTCGGACACTAACAAACCAAATAGGAATCAACGGAACTGCCCTTAGCTGGTTCTCTTCCTATCTAACTGGGAGAAGTCAATCCATATCGGTGAAAGGTCAGCTCTCTGACACATCACATCTCACGTGTGGTGTCCCCCAAGGATCAGTGTTGGGTCCTGTCCTGTTTGTGCTATATATGAGTCGGTTAGCAGACGTAACTGACAGACATCACATCAACCACCACTCATATGCTGATGACACCCAACTTGTTGACCATTTCAAGCCAGAACATCTTGCAGAGTCCCTCACCAAGACAACAGACTGCACTAAGGAAATCAAAGACTGGATGACACTACAAATGCTTAAATTAAATGACGAAAAGACCGAGGTACTGCTGATAGGGAGTAGGCACCAGCTGCGTAAAATACAGTGCAATCAGATGACAATTGGAGTTTCTCAAATTGAGATATCAAAGTCTGTTAAAAATCTTGGATTATATCTCGAGTCTGATTTGTCCATGTCACTGCACATTGATAAGCTTTGCAGAATATGCTATTTCCATCTACGGGCCATCGGAAATGTTCGCCATCAAATAACATCCAGTGCTGCTCATACGCTTGTGAGAACTCTCGTGTTATCCAGACTGGACTATGGGAATAGCGTACTCACTGGTCTGAGCGATGAACAAGCTCATAAATTGCAAAAGGTGCAAAATACAGCTGCACGCATCATCTCGCTCACAACCAAAAGAGACCACATCACCCCTGTGCTAAAGAACCTGCATTGGCTGCCAATTAAAGCTAGAATTGACTTTAAAACACTGTGTATCACCTTCCAATGCCAACATGGACTAGCCCCTCCATATCTCTCTGATCTAATTTCAGTCTATGATCCCCCCAGAACTCTCCGATCTCAAAACCAACACCTACTAACAGTCCCAAAGATGAAATTAAAGTCTTTCGGCCAACGTGCTTTTAGCTACGCAGCAGCTACCCTGTGGAATTCTCTCCCATCTGCCATCAAACACTCCCCATCCCTATCATGTTTCAAATCTGCTCTTAAAACCCATCTATTCCGGCTGTATTATTATTATTATTGACTCTATCTCCTGTATATCCCTGTATATTAATGTATCTAGTTTTAAATTAATATTAATATGTATATACTATGTAGCGCTATGAGCATGCATCAGTGGGTGGATATGGCGCGGTATAAATGGCCATTATTATTATTATTATTAACATCCGTAGTGCTGAGTGTTGCAGTAAACCTACGAGCACCGGCTGGTACTGACAAGACCAAGGATGATAACTGCATTGGCACTATACAGACAGCGCGCATCCAGCCTATCGATATAACGCCAGAAAGGTAACTGATACCCGGCTCCAAAGTCCAACGTTCTAACCGTCTTATGTAACCCTTTTACTGCTGAACTAGCATTTGTTAATTGCAATTGATTCTCTATAGCATGTATAGGTCATCACCAGGCATGCGTGTCTATTTAATATCGCGTCGCCGCTGAAAATATTCTATCGAAATGTGCCTTAGCTAATAGGCAGATAGCTTATTCTGTTGACATATGTCAACGTCAAGCATATTAATATTTTAACTTAAGAAGAATAATAGTATATAGTAGGTAGGCCAAGTTATTTTATTTACACAATTTAATTAATTTATAATATGGTATTGGCGGTAGTGCGGAACCCTGCCTATACTCTACGCTTTTGATGATTGAGTATTGATTAATTCCTCAATTGCTCGTGACTTTGTGGATAATCAATGGCACTATTGTTCATGCACACATACTGAGAATAACAGACGGCTATACTCATGTTCGATCCTCAGTGCTAACCCTTTCACGAAACGCAATCTAAGTGGTATCGTTTCTCGAAGCTCTCGTATCCACTATGATACCATGTAGTGATCTCGCACGTGCTCCGTTACCCGTAATAGACCAGGGTATCATTTCTCGAAGCTCTCGTATCTACTACGACACCACAAGGACCCCCGTAGCAATCTCTAATACATGGGGGTCGTGAACGTACGTAAGCGCTATGGTCTGATGGTGGATATGAGGGTTTCGAGAAACGATACCTTTTACTGGAGCCGAAACGAATCGTCGCGTACCCGGGGCCGAATTGGCTTTATCAAAGACTCGATTCCAAATAATTTATGTTATATATATTATATCTATAAATATATCTATTATGTGATGATATGGTGTGCACGTACAGTCGGGCAGCCAAACCGAGATGTTAGTCGGAACCTTGAAGTAGCGTATACATACGATATTGATTACTAGTATTAGCAGTACTATGATGAAATTGGACGATACGGTTCACAACTAAATATGAAACATGGCAGAGTAGGTTGTTCAAAATCAAGATATCAAACATCAAATTCAAGAGCACGATTCGAACTTGATATATATTTTAAATACATAAAATCACGTGCCATTAGGGCTTCGAGAAATGATATCCGTGAGCTGTTTCATTTCTAGGACACACCCGTTTGCAGATAATTGCCTGGGGGCGGGAGGGGCTAGTGGGTTGACCCTCAGATCCATGGTTCAGAGCTAAACAATGAAAATGCAATTGTATACTATATATATGGATATCCAGGTAAGTCGTCACGTTGTAACTTCCACTCCGTACGCATACGGTTTAATGATCTGACGTTGCACGACGCTCTTGTAGGCTACAACTATTGATGTAACGTCAACGCTTTCTATTGTGGCGGGAGCCCAGTTACAAATTTTGTCGCGCTACAAGAGCGTCGTGCAACGGGCACCTGGGCCGTATCTCCCTAAACAGTCTCTGTATATATGCATTGTCCTGTCAAATGTCATCCGGGTATATAGCAGGTTAGGACTGTGTAGTAGGAGCCTACAGAGCGACACATAGACATATATTTGTTTCGTCTCACCGTATGCTAGGAAAAATGGTGTCCTCCCGTCAAAGTATTCCATTAAGGATTAAAATGCCATGATTAGATCAAGTGGGAATTACTGATAGGCCACAGTGATGTTTCGACGGTGTTATACTGCAGATGTGCTTGTTTTAAGAAGCGGATACCCATGATGGTAGAGACCGGTAGGTATTTTATGTGTGTGGTACAAATTCGTAGATACGTGTCTATTCATTTTCAATACGTAGTTAATTTAATAAATAGTTGAAGGTTTTATGTAAGGTAGCTAGTCTGGAAGTCGTATTAATTTCAGACATTATTATGCAGTGTGTTATATGCTTTGAATGACATAATGGGTATATTAGACATGCTCTGTATTACTACTATTATTAGTGTTATTGTTAATAATTATTATTATATAGTTAATGACCGAGGAGACGGTTTCTCGTCGTCG
>JAUTBZ010147860.1:0-12048 GCA_032361785.1 Lepetodrilus galriftensis
ATACGTATCGTATCGTGAGCCTGGTATCGTGATACGTATCGTATCGCGAGATAGGCGAATCGTGGCACCCCTAATAGTATGCAATTAATATTTTGGTCAAATTGGTGTAACCTGTGATATTATGACAATACTACTACAGTGTACTACTATAATATGTAATATAATATTTTACAAATGATAATTTTTATGTTACCAGCATCGGGAAAGACGAAACTCTCAGACAAACCAGAAGAACCGTCTCTGAACGATGGATGCGAAATTGACGAGGTTGCCAATATCAACGACATTGACGAGTACCTGGAACTGCTATACGAAGACATTCCGGAGAAAGTCCGAGGTTCCGCTCTCATCCTACAGCTGGCCCGGAATCCGGACAACTTGGAAGAACTGTTCCAAAATGGTGAGACAGAGACGGAACCTCAACATTTTATTACAATCCTATAGTTTATTTACAATTTCATTTACAACCATATTTTATACGTTTATTTCGTTGTCCCTAATTATTCATACACCAATCATTTAACATTTTCATATTTTTCTAATACATGTAATTCAAACGGCTACAAATTTAATTATTTTCTCCTGTTTGAATTATTAGGGTAATTACGATACTTATTCGCTTTTTATCGTTACTCGATTGAACCATGCATTTTTACTTTTATACAAGGTTCAAGGTTTAATTCTATGGGTGAGATATACCTATACATATATCAACAATCAGCTCACTCGTGTTAATAATGTCGTCCTTGTTATTCCTGCTACAGAGACTGTGATTGGTGCGCTGGCGCGGGTGCTGCGCGAGGACTGGAAGAAGAGCACGGAGGTGGCCACCAACATCATCTACACGTACTTCTGCTTCTCCAGCTTCTCGCAGTTCCACGGCGTCATCCTCCACTTCAAGATCGGCGCGCTGTCCATGGCCATCGTGGAGCATGAGCTGAAGAAGTACAGCATCTGGACCGAGGAGCTCCAGAAGAAGAAACGAGCTGATATCCTTTGTAACAGCGGTACTATACTGATATAATATGAATGTTGTTTCGGTTACTGTACATCTGTATGTTGTTTTGCTTCCTGTGCAGCTGTTTGACAAAGCTGGTAATGATGTGACGCCATTGCTGCAGGACTCCAATGTTGTTTGTGTGTCAATAGTGCATCCTTTGTGTCAATAGTGCATCCTGTGTATCAATAGTGCATCCTGTGTATCAATGCTGCACCTGTTATACCATCATTGTATCATGTGTACCATCAGTGTATCTGTTGTACCAGTTGTGTCAATAGTGCATCCTTGGTATCCTTAGTGCATCCTTTTATGGTGCATCCTTTGTAGCAGTGGTATGTACCATCAATGCATTCAGTGTATCAATATAGTGCATTCTTTATACAAGTAATGCATCCTTTGTGTCAATAGTGCATCATTTTATCAAATGTGTACCTGTTGTATCATTGGTTCATCCTGTGTATCAATAGTGCATATTTTGTACCAGTTGTGCATCCTTTGTGTCAGTAGTGTATGCTTTGTATCATCAGGGTATCCTGTGTACCAGTAGTTCATCCTTTACACACTTTATTAGCATTACTATTTCAATTTTCTATGCTGTGTAACAATCTACAGATTGACTTTTCCTTGACACCTTCACGTGATTTTGACAAGACCGGTCATATGAAGAAAGAATATGAGAAAAGTTTGGGAAAATTTGAGAGTCTTGTCCGAAAGCAAGAGCAGCTACTACGAGGTAATGCATCACTCAGTTTGATAACAGTTTAATATAGACATAAACATGAACATAGACATACTGTCTTTAGCTGTTTTAAATTCTAACACAAAAATAAAAATAAAAAGTTACATTTTTCATTATATTTATTTTTGTTTATATTATTATTATAATTTTTTATTTTTTATTATTGTCATTATGAATTATTAATATTATTGTTGTTATAGTTATTATTATTATTATTATTATTATTATCATTACTATTATTCCAGTGGCTTATTATCTCCTCCTGAATCTGGCGGAAGACCTCAAAGTGGAGATGAAAATGCGGAACAAGGGAATTATCCGCTTGATGATCAAAACTCTGGAGCGATCAAATTTCGAACTGCTCATACTTGTGGTGTCCTTCCTCAAGAAGTTGAGCATCTTCATAGAGAACAAGAAGGAGATGGTAAGAACCAGACAAGGCAGTTATCCTCTGAAAGCCGCTGATTTTTTTTTATCCAGGGGGTAATTTATTTGCACTGGATGTGACTTGGGGTTCCACCCCGGCCATGTTTGCCTCTAAAGTCACAATTGCCTGTTGCCATGCCTGTTGCCAGGTTCGCAGTTAACACTAGCCCGCTAGCCCTGGCCATTTCTCCCAATGCTAAAGGTATCCTAAGGCCTATGTTATTTGTATCAACATTCGAGCTAGTAAGTTTTAAAGTTAGTTTCTATTGCTGTGAAGGATGTCAGTAACTCACTTAATTTTATTATTATTATATTTTTTTTCCCTTTTTCTTGGGGTTTAGAATCGCTTTTAATATTCTTTCACTTAAATCACAATTTGTCAGTTTAGAGCATTAGGAAATCTGCACCGTCTGTAGCGCTGAATATTGCAGTAAACTTCAGTTTAGTAATAGAAATGAGGCAATGTATCACTATTACAATATGGAAAAATTTCATCAATATTTGTGGTGGAAATAACAGCGTACATTAATGTGTGCCAAATATTTAAATGGAGACATTTATTATCTATTTTGTTATCACATATCACATCGAAAAACAGAAAAACATTAGAATATTGTCAGTGTATGTTCAAGTGTAAATGCCATATTGACTATTTATTGTATTTATCATTAATTACAATAATAAGTAATATTTATAATAATAACAATAAGTTGCAAAGAGCTAAATATCTAGGGGGAGTAAAAAGAATTGATATGATTACATTTCGCATGATTCTTATTGTATCAAGTTGTCATGACATGTGTCTTTCTTTAACTTGTCTAGGCTGAGCAGAACATTATCGAGAAGATTACGAAGCTCGTGCCTTGTGATCATGAGGATCTGTTGAACATCACGCTACGTCTTCTACTCAACCTGTCCTTCGACTCGGACTGCCGGAACAAAATGATAAAGTTTGGCATTCTCCCCCGACTCGTTGGTTTGCTGAGTATGTGGACTCATTTAGAATTTTTAATAACGACTTAGAGCTGCTTTCAAGATTCGTTCACTACCACAGCATGTCAGTTTAGGGTAGGCGGAAACCCACAACATGAGATCACCGGCTGGTACTGACAAACCAAGGATAATAACTGCATTGACACACTATAGACAGCACAATAATGCGTTAGAAGGGTAACTCTCGCAAACATTGATGCCTGGCTCCTGGGACAGGATTTGAACCCGGGCCTTTGGCTCTGAAGTCCAACGCTCTACCAATGTAAGAAGAATGGCATTAGATTCCTCAAGCTGAGTTCCAAAATTTGGTTTGATGCAAATCTGTGAGAATCCCACAGTGACGTTCAACTCCATAATCACTCACTTACTCCCAAATTTGGTAGAATGCTTCCCTACAAAATATCCTTCGGCCCTTAATTTATTTTGTTGAGTATGTTTTGTCGTGTTTTTATCTTCAGACAACGAAAATCACAAGCTGATCGTTTTGTGTGTCCTGTATCACATCAGTATGGACGAGAAGGCCAAGTCCATGTTCACGTACACCGACTGTATCCCAATGGTAAGACATGCTCGGACACTGTCCATCCTGACCTCTTGACCCGTGGCAGAGAAGGTCATGACCTCCAACTCAAACCTGGGGTTATGAAATATCTGAGATTTTACACCAACTGATTATTTGGGTTTTACAGATAATTTAACCTGGAATGGAATTTTACCTATCCTACGCGGTGAAAAGATATTTGGAGGTATAAAAGTGATTATATGTATGCTAAGTGCACACACTTCGCATTTATTTTTAACTCCCAATTTGTCCCCAAATGACTTAATTTGCGATAGTATGCCTTTAAATCTTGTGTGGCTTCGCCCGTTGCTAGGTGATGAAATTGGTGTTGGAGAGTCCTGAGAACCCCGACCCGGAGCTGATCGCGCTGTGCATCAACCTCGCCGCCAACAAGAGGACAGCAGGCTTGATCTGTGAGGGCAGCGGGCTGCGCATGCTGATGAAGCGAGCGTTCAAGTTCCACGACCCGCTCATGATGAAGATGATCAGAAACATTTCTCAGCACGACGGCCCCACTAAAGCTTTATTTGTGGTATGTTTGGTACCGTAACTCAAAAATTATTTAGCGCAGGTCACTCGAATTTGACACAGCATTGGGAAATACTTGTACCCGACCAGATCCGAAATTACAACTTCGTAAACCGCCGATTAAAAATTCTATCAATTTAACCTATTACTATTTCACTTTGCAAGTCTAAATATGCGGAGGGATGCTGTTCTGCCATGTAACAGTGATTTACATATTCGAAGACCAATAGTACCAGATAGGTTTGTGACGTTACATGCGAGACTATACAGCCGTGTGAGTGTTGCCGTGTTATAGGAGTACATCGGCGACCTGTGCGACACGGTGCTCGGCAGCGGAGGCGACAGCGACTTCCAGCTGGAGTGTCTGGGAATTCTGGGTAATCTGACCATCGCTGATCTGGACTACGAGCTCATCCTGAAAGAGTACAAGCTGATTCCGTGGATCAAGAGCAAACTGCAACCAGGTACGTGCAGCACTGCATTCAGATCCCAGTGCAGCACCTCAAAGATAACTATGGTGGAAAACTCGCCTTATTTCCGACTTTCACAGCAAATATTCCCAATTTGGTGCAGTAACATGGTTATTGGAATGCACAAGTCTTGTCGGGAAAATCATTACTGTACATGATTTTAAAAAAAATCTGATTTCCACATTTGTCCATAAGCATACATATTCAAAATATACTATTGTTATCGTTCAATCAGATGTGTCCAAACATGTATTGCTCCTCCACCCACTTTGGACTATGACTGCCTTATATTACCATGGTTACAACTATGCTATGTTGCCATTGTTACTACTGCCTTTCATTACCATAGTTACAACTATGCCATGTTGCCATGGTTACTACTGCCTTTCATTACCATAGTTACAACTATGCCATGTTGCCATGATTACAGGCGGCGCGGAGGACGACGTGGTGCTGGAGGTGATCATACTGGTGGGGACCGTGTGTCAGGACGACGCTTGTGCACGCATGTTGGCTGAGGCAAACATCATCCAACTCCTCATAGAACTGCTCAATGGTGAGTTCACTGCCCATTCAAATCTTTAAAAATATTTTTCTAAAATAATTAAAAATATTTTTGTTGGTTTTTAAAATTATTTAACAATATTTGTTTACAAAATAATTGTAAATAATTGTAATTGCCTCCAATGTATTGGAATTAAAATTGAATTTGAATTTTTGTCATGGATTCATCTAATACAAAAAAAATACATTTTTCAGCTAAGCAAGAGGATGACGAAGTTGTCTGCCAAATAGTTTACGTGTTCTACCAGATGATATTCCATGAGATAACACGAGAGGTTATCATAAGAGATACCCGTATCCTTTTGAATGCAGCTGAACTAGTATCTTTAGAATTTTGTTGTTTTCATTTTAAAATTTTAAAAATTTAATTTAATTAATTTATATTTATTGTAATTTCTCATTTCAATTTTTTTTTATTGTGATTGGAGTGCATGGTTTACACCCATCACAAATATTATTTTTATTTAATACTGTGCTTTTAATTCAATGGCCTCATTTAAACAAATGTACATCGTGACAATTCTTTACACTTTGGCAATTGCCGCTTGTCCAAATTAGACAGTATTTTCAACTTGAATTTGACAAATCTCTAACAGCCATGTAAAATAGTCTTGGGACTAATACTAAGAATGTGGAATTTTGTATGGTTCACTATTTGAAATTATGCTACAAAAATAAAAACACCAACTTTTTGTCACATGTTTCTGTCTGTCCGTCAAGTTATTGTCCTTGATTAGCAACAGAGGCTCCAGCCTACCTCATAGACTTGATGCACGACAAGAACGCAGAGATTAGGAAAGTCTGCGACAATACTCTGGATATGATTGGGGTAAGATACCAATACGTTGATCGATGTTGTAAACACCCTTTTTATCGTCGCGTATTGTTGAAATATTTCCGCTGCGATGAAAAGCACTAAATTCATTCAACAAATCAATCAAATGCCCTTTGTAGTAATGCTATTTTCATAGCATTAGCAAACGTTTGGGGCCATCAACACAAATTAAATATTTAAGAAAAGAAGGTTTTACGATAATTTGAAAAGCTTTTTTGAATAATGACAATAAGGCTTTGCTGATATATCTATTGTCCTCATGGCAATTCTTTCAATGTTGTACATTATGTGATGGTTAACACATGGCTCGAAACTTACTTGTGATATTAGTGAAAAATTCTAAGATTGTAGAAAGCAACATAATTTTTTTTTACATAAAAAATCATTATTATTATTATTATTGTTTATAATGTTAATGTAATTCTGTGCAGGAGTACGACGAGGAGTGGTCCAAGAAGATCCAGATGGAGAAGTTCCGCTGGCACAACTCTCAGTGGCTGGAGATGGTAGAGACGCGGCAGATGGAGGACATGAGTGAGGGCTATATGTACCAGGAGGAGGGCTACGACCCGTACATTCAGGACCCCAATATCCTGGACCGGCCAGAACTCTTCTACGGTACGTCAGACCATACACAGACCATACACACAGCATACACATACACAGACCAGACATAGACCAGACAACAGACCATACACACACCATACACATACACACACCATACACATACACAGACCATACACAGACCATACACATACCAGACACAGACCATACACATACAGACCAGACACAGACCATACACATACACAGACCATACACAGCACATACACAGACCATACACAGACCAGACACATACACAGACCAGACACATACACAGACCAGACACAGACCATACACATACACAGACCAGACACAGACCATACACATACACAGACCATACACACACAGGCTACATGTACCAGGCTCATAGCAAATGGGTGAAAGATACCTGCAGCAATGTTAAACTCTATATTCACTAAATGTACCAGGAGGGCTACGACCCGTACATACAGCATGCCAACATCATGGACAGGCCAGACCCGTTTACTGTACGCAAAACGATACACATACACACAGGCACACGGGCAGACAAACAGACAGAAACACATACACACATGTATAGAAACACATACATATACACAGAAAGAAATGAATTCACAAACAGACAGTACAAGTAACACATGCAGAAACACATACACACATGTACAAACACAGAGAAACAAATGTGCAATGCAATGTAAATTAAAAACTCATACACATTTAGTATTCCATATGGAACACAGGAAGATTATAGTAAATCAGTGACATTAAGTGTGGATCCCTCATGAAGATGTTATGTTTGTAGATGGGTACGACACCTCACTGATGGAGGGTCACCTGACTCCCGAGTACATCGACGACAACAACAGCAGTGGCATGTACAACAGCAAGACGGACTACTACAGCGGCTATGGGTATGTCCAGCACCTCGCCACATCTCACACCACAATACAAGCACTCAGAGCATGCCCCCTTAGTGGTCTGGATTGTTTGCGCTAACGAAGCAACTTTTTATTATTATTATTTCTATTTTTATTATTACTATTTATTTTATTATGGACAACCTTCCCAGATAGCTTCTCAGCCGTGCGGACTATCTGTACTGTAGCCATGCGTGCAGTTAGCATCCTTGGTTTGTCAGTACCAGTCGGAGCTCGCAGGTTTACTGCAACATCATGCTCTACAAGAGCAGCAGGTTTCTTGTTTTAACACTCGGGCTGTAAGAATACAATCTTGAAAGCATTGGGCTTTACTCCAATTAACCCCTCTACTCCGTGTTCGAAATTACCACTGGCCCGGACATTTCTCCCAATGCTAAAGTAAAGGTATCCTAAGGGCCAGTAGAAATTCATGTTTTTTGTAAACATTTGTAATTTGTATTATTATTTGAGCCAGTAACTTTCCAGCTGTAATTTCGAACACTGAGTCTACTCTGTTTTGATCCGACCTCTATTTGATCCGACTCCTCTGATCTGACTCATCTGTTTGATCCGACTCCACCGCCATTCCAATCTCAGCTCACCAGACTCATCTGATCCAATTAAAATCAGATCGCAGCCCAGCTGTGATCCAATGGACCCAATGATACTTGAGCATCAGAAAGCCCTTTGACTCCAAGTGACGCGCTTATGCGTGTGTAGTCATTTAAACGGTCCTAAACAGTGTACGGAGCTTTGCCATCTACCTTGACAGTTTGTCTAGGTGAGGCTGTGATTGGCTGCGGTCAGAGTTCAACCTGACACAGCTCAAATAGCGGTTTCCTGAGACCTTAACTATCGAGTGTCAAATATATATATATTTGTTTGAGCGTTAGTTTTGGATCTTTATTTTAACGAGACTGCATCTGTTCCAGCATCGACAATGACTACGAGCCGTACGCGAGACCTGAGGCGCACGTGGGCTTCGTGGAGGACGGCCACCAGGTGGACGAGTACGGACGTGCCATGGACCCGTACGGAAGTCAAGCCGACCAGTACGGAGGTCAAGGTGACCAGTACGGAGGTCAGCCTGACCAGTACGGAGGTCACGTGGACCAGTACGGTCGATACGTCAACGGAGATGCTCAGGATGGTTACGAATACGGCGGATATTCCAACGGCACGAGATAGCATTCCAGGAACATGTGTATAAACTGTACATTCAGGATATTTATGAATCTTATTTATTTAATATTTCTTTTGGATTTATTTATTTATTTACTTTTTTGAATGAAGAATAGATGCCAGAATTATAATGTTAATTATTTAGCTGACCCAGGTGGTCAGGCTTTAGTGGTATTTTCCCGATTTAGATTGTCGCAAATGGGTTTTGCAAAATGTCTAGATTCCTCACAATGAAACCTCCGTTTTATTAACACTCAGTGATTCGTATCAACTGTTTTAACAAAGAGGTGTTGATGTATTGTATACTTCACATTTCTCACAGTAATTATTGATAAAAGCATGTTTGGAAATTAGTTCTTTGCAATAAGATTGGGGAAATTAATGATTTATTATTTTGTGTGAGATTATCAGAATGACAGACTATGGCTGTTGGTGTTATATAATTTCGTAAGACGAGTTTATATGTGGAAAATGTATGAACGAGGTATGTTTATTTTTGAAAGTATAAGTTATTATTGTTATCATCAAAATAATGCATCATTGGAAAGTTGAAACGAATATTGAAACGAATGACTTTATAATCCCTACACATCACTACAGTTAGATAAATGTATTATTTATCGACTAAAATAACTTTTTTTTAAATTAATTCTTTTCAGTCAGGGTCACACCGTTACAGATTATTATAATTTTGGTAATAAAGTAGTAGTGATTCAAAATTGTATGTTTACATCAATATTAATATGCTACCTATCAGATATCTTGGCAAGCTTAGTTTGATAATCTTTTAGTCATACAGGATCTATTCTTGATATTTTGAATTTATTTTCCTATGTATCTGCTGGCAGGAATGGTTTTATTAATTATTAACTGTGGTTTCTCATTAATTTATCCGTAGTGTTTTGGGTTAAAGTTTGCTCGTCTGTTTGGGGCCTGTCAAGACACTGATACCACATTCCATCCAGATTTTGTATTTCTACCAAACCTAAATTCTGTTTTACATTATTATTATTATTACACTTTTGAGCAATCGGACTTCTCGTATTGTTTGTATATTGTTGTTGTAACCAAATTTGATTTTTATTCATAACCCCACTAATCGATGACTAATTGGAGAATTGATTTATTGATTTTTCTATGTTAAATTAAAATTACCGGACAACTCCTCAACTGTACAGCTGGCAGTTTTCTGATTAGTCCACACTGATGAGGTCAGAGGTCAAAATGGCGTACACCCGACTGCCAGCATCATACTGCATGAATACACTATTATTACTCTCAACCAATCAGATTAAGGAGATATTTCTGAGGGATCGTACTTGACCAATCAGATTATGGTAGGCCTAATGGAATTTTTCTGAGGGAGTCATATTTCTGAGTAGTTTACCTTCCTGGTAAAAGAACTGCAGCATATTTGCAGGAATATGAACCACAACAACCACTACTGAAGTGCATGTGGTAGTACAATGGTAGAACGTTGGGACTTGAAAGAGTCGTGAAAGCGGCTCTAAACACCCATTAAAAAAAATTTAAAAAATGACCATTACCGTACTGTATGTACATATATATATATAATATATATATACTACTCACAATTTGCTAGGGATCACTATTAAGGGTGGTATTATATTATTATATATACAGTAGACCTCGCATATACCGGCCTCAGATAAACGCCTATAACGTACTGAATCTGAAGTCCCGGTTCCGTCTATAATAATTATGCATGTAACAGACTTCGCATATAATGGACAAAAATAGCCGGTCCCAATGAGTACATTATATGCGAGGTCTACTGTATATATATATATATATATATAATATATATTATATTATATCCTACAAAAATGGTACGATCCTTAGCAAATTTTGAGTAGTATACTTAACGCCATGATGTATTGGCACATGCCTGTGATATGAATGTCTCCTCCCATTGTTGTGTCCATGCTTTATATTCGTACTACGTTTTGTTTCCAGTATTCATGATATTCGTGAAGACGCATTTATATTCTACCATCATCTACTCTATCCGTCCATTACTTTTACAAAGTTTTTTTTGACGTTGCCATTTCCAGCTTTTAGCGCAAGATTAGTGCACTGTGACAATGAGAACGACTTGGTGTGTACAAGATTGTGGCAGTAATTTATTTACGTTGTTTTTGTTGTTTGTTTATGCTGCTTCAGCTCCTGTATACGAGTAACAATTTGTTGATGTTGTTCATAAAGTATTAGAATGGGTGCTTGCTTAAAGCTGTGGATGTTTTTCGTTGTGTGGATGCCATGTGACTGGTATACACTATGCACGTTAATATATGCATGTACGGTAGTTAATTTGTATAAATACATGGATATTTAATTTAACACTTCTGCTGGAGGCAAGCACAGATTTCCGATGAAGCAGTGATGTATTCGTCCATCCGTGATGGAAGGTTTGCCACAATTATATTTTACGTAACTTAATTCACAATCAAATACAGATGGTGAATTTTGTGAAATTGACAGACATGCGAATGATACCCGTCTTACAGTGGTGGTGTTCCATTGACAGTGTTGGACACACATTCTGGACAGGGGGATGCTCCTTTCTAGCTGTCCTGTCTGTACTTTCCCTGACGCATGTACAGTTACCAAGGATCAACACTGCACAGTGTAACTGCACACGCTTCGGATTGAAGGTACAGACAGAACAGCTAGAAAGGAGCAGCCCCCTGTCCAGAATGTTTGTCCAACACTGTCAATGGAACACCACCAGTATGTTATTTGAGGAAAAACACATCCATGGAATTTGTTTTTGAATAGTTGTGGAGTGTACCTTTAAATTTATAATATTCATATGTATGTATATATAGCTTGTGCTACGTTTCATATGAACTCATCATCAGAACTTAGTTACAGATAACTGCTGACAACCATTGGCAACACAATTGTCACAATCATTGTCATCATTGTAATCATTGTGAAATGTTGGATGACACTTTCAAACAGGAAATAAATACAAAATTAAAATTAGAATTTTATGTTATATTTTCCATCTGGCTTTCTATCCTATTTCATTTTTAATTCTTGAATTTATGGAAGGTCTGATGGATTATGGAGATGTTAACTGAGCGTGTGTGTGATAATTCCCACCAATCAATCTAATGAGGACATGCATTCCTGTAGAGATCAAAGTTCAAGTTCAAGTTCAAGTTCAAGTTTTATTAGCTTAAACCACTCACAGTGGTATACAGCATACATTGCAATGTACAAA
>JAUTBZ010147871.1:0-12047 GCA_032361785.1 Lepetodrilus galriftensis
CCAAAGACATATATCTCAACTTCCTCTCTTTGTAAGGCTCCGTTCACGTTCTAGACATATTCGTATTTATCATCATCGTTATGTATACAAGTTGACATTTTAACAGCTCGTTGAGGCCGGTTGTATAACACACACATTTGGTTCATCACAGTCTAGAACTAATAACTGCCCTAAACTGACAAGACGTGATATATGTGAAAGAATCTTGAAAGCGGCTCTAAATCCCAATTTAAAAAAAAAAGAAAATAACAAATAACTGTATCAACCTTGCTTTACCGGAAATGAACGTCAGCATCTTGATCACAGAGATTTCACCCTAGACAAGATGGTCATGTAAAATGTTCCAGTCCAAGATTGTCACCAATAACTACGAAGTAGTCTCTACTAGTCCACTAGGGTTAATTGCTATACTAGTATGCATATATATGCTAATTAATATACCATTATATGTATAGGCAATTGGGCAAGTGGATGAAGACCATTGCACAAATGCGCCATCAAGTTCTACTAATTTCTTTAACGGACATCACTAAGAAAGATGCAGCATCATCTAGATATCAGTTAGCTTACTACAGGTTGGTTTTATGTCAATCTCATTCAAATCAGATCTAGGCTTTCAGTCACTTTCTAACATCAGAATATCCGGGAAACGCAAGTTTCAGATATGCCTACCTTATTGATCTCAATGGGATTGGTTGTGTAGTTTAGACATCAACATTTACAGGTCACATTGAAATTTGTATTCTATAGGAGGTGCTTCACACAAAAGTATGCAGTAGTTGATTGGTGCCGAGTTTGGATCAATGGCATATTATGGTAATAAACGTCTACTTGAAATGCACGCCTCGTAGACGTCACGCGTTCATTACAGCCTCGGTATTCGCGCACCTCGGAATACACGTAGACCGATAGATAGAATGTGAAGATAAAAGCATTGACCGAAGTGCTGAACTCGAGCTCCCCACTGCACGTCTGAGAGAATGGTCCAATTACCCCGCCTATAACCGTGCACTCTGCACCGGTGCAAGGAGCTAATGATATATCGGAAGTGGCAGAACGCTTATCGTGTTTTATACACGGTGAGATGAGAATGTATTAGGTGATGACGGTACGGCCCGGGTTATCTGTGGAGCATGTTTAGTTTCATGTCCCCATGTTCGTCTAACTGACCGTTCCCCGGCGTCACGAAGAACATGGCGGTGTAACAGCGCCGGTGGTGAAGACTCTGGTCCCGGGTCATGTACGGGGAACATTACACATTGAAACGTCAAGTACCCAGCGTAGATTTATCTGCAGCCAGTGGTGGCAAGGCGAATACACGGAGCACGTCGTGTTAACGTACGTGTATACAGTACGGGTTGTGACGTACTTTAGTAAATAGTCATACAGGTCATCCTTACTTTAGTCATGGCTTAAATGTATGTGTGAATACTAGTAGATGAGATGGACATGTGAATGATAACCTTTTAGTGCTAGAAACGGCAGCTTGGGTTGTATACTCCCCAGGGAGTTGAGAAGGAACACTGAGTGTACAATGATCCATTCACCGGGGATAATAATGTAGCGCTTAGAGCATGCCTTAGGGGGTGGATTTGGCGCATTATAAGTGGCCTATTATTATTATTATTACTGAAATACATCTATTAAGGTATAATATAAAAACAAATGGAAAAAAAACCAGATAAGTCTTACGGTAATGTGTCTATGTTGATTTTAGTTTAGTGAAAAATACACCAACGCTACGACCGGTATGAATTCATAGTTTGTATTCACATAATCTCCTTTTAGGTTTGCAGGAATATATACTTGTAAAGGGTACATGCAGGTATGAACGTCAGGCTATTGGTTGTTTGTCGTCTTTGATACAGTCCTTATTGACAGTTCTGTGAAGGATATTTGTCAGGTGTGATCCTTCTACTTCAGAAAGACATCAAGCAATGGATACACCGACTGTCAGTGTATAGATGTGGCAGGGCATGAACATAGGCGTCTGTAAGGTCAGTCGTGCCACATTCAACGATGCATGTACTCTGCAAAGAACGTTCAATATCAATACATAAATCTCTACGCATGGCTTACAATACATTTAACGTGACCATATAGACTGGTGGCAGGTTGGTGAACTAACGCTAAGTGTATTCTAGAACATTAGAATACTAGAAGTTAGGTGCATAACAAGTCACTAACGGTACCAAGAACCAATGTAAATCTGAAAACTAGATTAGCCAATGTTAAAAGTCGTTTCTGAGATGCGTTTGGTTTGGTATCTAGATATAGGCCAAGCAACAGACTACTGGTGGAAAGGAAGATGCGTCCATATGTCAAACTAACATTTCTCTGGGAGCTGACACAAGTTGAAATCTTGAGTAGGATAGGAAATGTGATCAGGTGACCTTCTTTCATGCGGCACCACCTCGCTCACCTCCACTCGTGGGTAGCACCAACCGATGTTTTAATGAGCAGACCCAAATTTGCCACACGTGTGTGTGATTTACACAAGTTATGTCGGATCAAGCGAAAACCAGACGAGATCTTGTCGACTCTTCCACTTCCGGTATTCTGACCTCCGCTGGAAACGTCTTCAAGTGATTGTCAGCTCAGGTCAGTTCAGTTCAGACAGCTTGCGTTTTCATCGCAAAATTTCCTCATTTCTCGGCAATATTTTTTCTATTTTTTTTTCGTGTCGTCCATGAGCCTTGAAATGAACTCTTCACAGCACGTGCTGTGCATGCCGAAACACGATATCAGATTTCGCGAAATGTTTTGAAGATTCCCAAAATCCGCGTGGTTTGAGCTTCAAACGTGTCCTAGATTTGCGAGGACATAAAAAAGTAATTAGAGTCGTTAAACTGAACGCCTGTTACAACACAGAAGCGGGTCTGCAGCGAAAGAGGGTGACACATGCTCTGTCAATATACGTACACACACTCCCTGCTGTAGATGGACGAGCAAGACGTTCTGGAGCGGTCACGTGGATCCGGAGTTGATGACATACATAGAGTTAATGGCACCGCGCTGTGTGGAGCACGCGCTAGGGGAAATGCTGAATTATGGTAAATACGAAAGGAGATCAGCAAGATTTACATCGCATTATATCTAAGCATCCATATGTTTCATATCTCGGTACTACGCAATCAGTGTTTATTGGAAGATTCGGACCAGTTCAATTGATGACGATAATAAGATGAGTATATCATCTAGTTTCCGGTGGCAACATAATATTATATCGGTTAATGCAATCATTTGTACTAAATGGGTTGTATGAAATCCGAGATGTAGTTTCCCGTATTAAGAAGGTCTTTATTTATCCTATTGGATACACATTTCCTACTGTATAAATATAGGTATTTTTTAACTTTTATTATTAGCCTATTCTTTTATATGATTAACCTATGCTTTTATATTATTAGCCTATCCTTGCTATCAGTTATCATGCGTAATGTAAATATGGGGTATATTAACTTGTTTTTCACAACAATTGGAAGTATCTTCAAATGTTCAAAGAATGGTAAATCCATTGAAACCTAGATGCCAGTTGTCTCGAGCACCACTTGGGCAGTCAGCAGATAATCAGAATAGTCGCCAGCCTCTGGGATTTAACACAGCATAGTATATCAATGTTAAATGTCGTGATGCTTGTGAGTGTGGTCTATAAGCGTATCCACAGGATTCAACGAACTGACATCAACGTAGGAAATGGAAGGCACTGTCTTCTCTGGGGATCCGTTGACCTGGCAGTGTCATCATTCACTGTCGCCTCGCTGGGATTGAACATCCTGACTGTTCACTATGGATGTATAACGTAACTGATGGAGGGTGGGAGAAGGGAGGGGGAGGCAGCTGTGTGCTGTGGGGGGCCCCGAGACCCCAGTAGGTATCTATGTTACAACAACACACGTCCCCCCTCCCTGTGGGGTGCGACAGGTTAACTTTTCTCACGTGGGGGGTAAACCTATGACTTGTTTACAAAGCTGTGTGAATTTGCTGAATGTGCAAATAAGGTATAGATGACAACAATGATATAACGATATATGGAATGGCATCCCAAGTAAGGTCTAAATGGGACCCTTTTTTTATATACTTGATGAGTTCAACTGAAAATAGCTTTGACCCATATTTCCGCTAAAACAATCTATGCTGTATGTGTTTCGCGAACGACACTTGAAAAAAAAAAGCACTTAAAAAAAACCAAGACACAACTTTTATTTATCTATTAACCCCCATGCCCATAGAAGAGACATTCGTTATCTGATAAAGTTTAAGTTAAGTTGAAGTACAGTCGCAGCACGCTCACAACAAAATCAGTCCCCAGAACAATCCTGTAGAATACCATTCGAGCACCCAAGACGTTTATGGGTTAGGCGGGGTATGGTATGAAACAAATCCATTTTACTTTCCTATACAGTCATACACGAGGGTGGGCAAACGAAATGTCTACATACTAATTGCCATACATCAGAACGCCAGCGGAAACATGAAGCGCTGACACATATCGTTAGGTTTATCATCTCCTTACATTCAAATTATATTCCATTGAACTGGACCAACAAGTTAGCAATCTACAATTACTCGTGTCCGTGCTACAGAGTACTCAATTGACTTTTGTAATCTCACGTTTCCGGGACATGCAAGCTATAATGTTTACCGGACTCGAGTATGGCTATTAAGATCTACCCCGAGCAAACACCCGCAGTCACTGAGGCTACTTTCACACCTGTAACGCTTTCATAATTCATATTGTGTTACGTCGGACTCTTTGCTAAACAAAACTTGACCCATATGTGTTTTGCAAAGTCTCGATCGACATTTGACATTTATACTCCCATTTAAAAACGATTCAAAGCATTTCGTGACACATTCCCGGTATACTTGAACCAGATATGAACACACCCATTGAATTCAGATATGAAGCTTACTAAGAACATGTGAACGAGGCTAACTATATATGTACATGTAGACATCGTGTTATCTAAATGCGAGTCAATAGATGCTTACGTGTTGTGCATTTATCATAGGTAGTGTTTCAGCCGTGGATACACAATCTTACCGTAACACCAGTGGCAGTAACTGTACTACTAGTGGATATACACCAACAAACATTTCGCATAGGAAAGCGATTCCCATAGGATTCGAACACAGAAACTTCATATTGTTAGATCTAAGACGTTTACATTACAAATCCAACGAAACTGCGTTTTTGATATTATTTGTGATGTGCTTCTGATGGGTGGTGGACGAACTGTTACTATAGACGGGGACAAATCGAATCGCCTTATAGGACAGATCAGGCTCGAATTCACAGACCAGGAGCCATGTTCCCGAAGCTATCGTACACGTAACGAAATCGTTAAGTCTTCGTGGAGGAAAATTGGACTCTTTCTGGATCATCAAGTGTTCCTTCACGAAGGCTTAACGATGTCGTTATGTTTACGATAGCTTCGGGAACATGGCGCCAGGACCCGTATATTATCGAAGTCCTAAGAATTTGCCTAACTGGTTTTCTGCTTATGTCAATTGTAGATACCGGTATATCTTTTCTGACTAAGAAGTTCTTACGTTACGAAGTTTCGAGAATACGGCCCCCGGGTATCGTTTCTGGAAGCTCTCATATCCACTATAAGACCATAGTGCTCTCGTAAAGTGCACGATCCCCATGTATTAGAGATCGCTACGAGACTCCTTATAATCTCATAGTAGATATAATACGATGCTTTGAGAAACTATACCCAGCTTCAATAATCTGCTTCTCCGTGTACCTGTAATTCCCCACCCTCACCTGTAATTCCCCACCCTCATCCTAGATTTGAAATCTCAGATATTGGTATCAATGCTACCCGCATAACGTGATCAGTGGTACTCTAATCAGTACATCAAAAGCTCCAGTAATTGGACATTGCGTAATGAACAATATCTCTAACCTTGGATCACGCCATGTATTAATTATTCCACGGAGTCGGGTTACAGTACGTGTTATACACGTGTGTAATTGATACGTACGCACACAGTAGTGAGATTATTGGGGATTTGATCACGTTCATCCTTACATTGTACGACATGATATGTAGGATTCTGCACGTGATTTTATTGATACAAAGACATGCATTTGGTAGGATGAGGTCCCACGACAACACAGCAATCACGACCGGTGTTGATGAAATAAGGACGAAGACTTCCGTAAATATGTACATAGAAAATACGTCGTCTGGAACAGGTTCCACAGATCACAAGGATAGGCTCACAGGGAGGGATTACAAGTTATACCATCATATTATATTTCATTCAATCACGACGTAGATCGTGATCACGTGAGATAGCAAATGCAGTTATACCATCATATTATATCGTGCATCCTCGAAAGTGTAGTTATAATAGCCTGTGGTTCGAGGATGCATATCGTGTGGTTTTTAAGAATCCTGTTGCAGTGCAAGTCCATTATAACCAGGTCCCCGTGACTGACATACAAGAGTGAAACTCAGACTTGTCTAAAAGTGATAAGACATCACCGACAACGGAAACATTAACATGCATAGCCGTGGAGAATCTGACATTTTAAAGATTCGACCAATCGTAGACAGTCTAATTCTCTCCATTATTGTGGTTCCAACATTTGGTTTCGTTCATTTCGACAGGAAGTGCAGTTTATCTCGTGTCTTACCACCGCTGTAATCAATTCTACATCTTAATCTCCCACCCACCGTCCCTTAGTGCCCGGATGCTCTTAATCTCTAACCCAAAGTCACATATAGTCAGCCCCGTGCCAGGATGTTGAGCTGGTATGACAAACGACGATATAAGATAACGCCATGTCCCTCTCAAACTGACTGTACTATCATATTGCCAATATTATTGGAACCAAAGTCCCTACTTCACTTGTGTACTCGAGATGCGTAAATGAAGCCAAGATGTACGACTGTTGTAAACCCAATTTGGATCAAACACATTGCCAGGTTATATTGTCTCGTAAATATCTGACCGTTTGTGGTGGTTGTGTTGAACTGGGGATGGGGGTGGGGGCAGAGAGAGAGAGAGAGAGCGATAAAAAGAGGAAGGCGAGAGAGATAAAGAAAGACAGATTGGAGTGAAAAAGGGAGAGCAAACAGAGGGATAGATAGCTAAATAAAACTCGAGAGCCTGGGCATCCTTTCCCGAAGAAGCTCTCTTTTCCCGAAGAAGCTCTCTTATCCACTAAGGCTCTCTTTGCCGATAGCTGATGCACTGCAACGAAAGCGCTACGGTCTATTAGCGGATAAGAGAGCCTGGTGAAAGGATACACCGTTCTCGAAACATTCTTACGACCGTACGACAATCTTAGCGATTCTTATATAGTTTGGCTACGAACTGTCCTTAGGCTAAAATGTTCGAAAGAATGTTTCCAGAATAGTTTCCATGAATAATAAGAGAAACTTACAGAGAAATAAAAAGGACAGATGTACATCGAATAGTATCTCATTGGATAAATTTATGAATAATTAATATAACCGGTCGTAACTAGTCTGGGAGTTCCCCGCACGCTTTGCACGTGCCTATGTCAGGGACTTCTCCTGCTGTATTATGAATAGTCCATTTGACTTATTGAATTGCCGCTTCAATTATCATAGCCCTATTAAAATTCAGATTTATGGCTTAACGCTATCGTAGGGGTACTTAAATGTTGATAAATCGATCGGGGTGCCCCCAAAGGCACAAGGCTACTGTAACTCCCATGGAGAGGCCGCTAGATGGCGCACGACAGTATACGGAAATGCATTCACCCGTGATCGGATTTCAATAGCTTCATTCAGAACTCAATGGGCGAGGTCTGTCCGCAGCGCAGACTCATAATAGCCACAATTACAATCTTTAGTTGCGGATTTTTGAACGCGATTGAACGTTAGAATTAATTAGGGAATTGTGTGCAACTAAGAAACATGTTGGGATTTCAATTTGAATCTGACAGTTTAAGTGTCCATTTAGGGGTATAGATGTGTTGACATTCTTTTGAATTTGGATAACTGATAGTTTTGTAGGAAACGCTGACGCTTTAATACTGGACGTTCAGAAGGCCCCCATTTAGAAACGAAGGAAGGATAATGTTACCGGAATGAACAACGAAAATGAAGCTTCCTGAAATATCTTTAAAAAGGGCATTTATTTTGATTAATGAGCGATTTATTTTTACCGCGAATTGCGGTTTTATATCAACCACGTGGCGAAAATCGGTTGAGTTGAGGATGAATTAAGAAATAATTTAATTATTGATGAATGGTAATCAGATTATCATTCTTGACTAATTGATCCTAAAGCAGATGGAAATGATGGAATTGATTGACCATGCTCGATGTAAACTTATTTAAAACCAAAACTAGTGTTTCAAGGATTACATTTGAAATATATTGTATAACAACAGTTTTCTGGAATTAACACTATACTATATGGTATGTGTGTATATTAAAGAGATGCAAAGCTTTTAAAATAGTAATACTAAACAAAAACAAAACAAAAGCTTTTTAAATAGTAATACTAAACAAAAACAAAACAAAACAAAAACAAAAACATTGGGTTCTGATCCTGAACGAAATGAGTGATGTCATGTCATAAATACTGACCCCGCGCTAACATATTCAATTGATAATTTGTTTGCGCCCTCGGCCTATGCTTGATTGCATGTTGATTAATTAGTGTAAGGTTATTTATGTTGTAGGTAAACATAGCAGGTTAGGTTACAGGACAGGTGGGTCGACACCAACAACATGATGTTCCTCGTGTTGATGACTTCACATTCGCTACACGCAGTTCCCACGCTACGTCAGATATACCACGTATATTCTGTAACAAAGTACGACATACAGCAAGCAACGACTGTCATCTGCTGCATCGGATGCAGTAAAGAAAAATGAACTTGACTAATTTAACATAACCGATAAGTTAATCACATCACGTTTTCAAGATTTGCTTACGACATAATATATATGTAGTGTGAATTTAATACCGGTATAAAAAGTAACTACAAAAATATATCAAAGGCAAACATGTTAGATAAGTTTTGTTCATATCATAAACGTATAACACGGATATTACTTTCATATTATCTTCCAAATGACGAACTATCTGAACGCGTGTTGTAAAATTGTCATATCACGAATAGGACGTATAATGTAATAACCAAACGCTTCTTTGAATGTGTTTGCTATTAACTTAGAAGTCAAGCTGAGACAGAGAGCGCGGTCAGACAGAATATAACGGATGTATATATGAAAGTAGATCCTGCACAAATTGTAGATGTTTGAACACAGCATGGAACAGCTGTTGAGATTCTTAGTCTCAGTCGCATCCCCGAGGGGGAGGTTGAGGAATAGGGGTGTTGGGGTGGGGGGTGGAGAGAGATATCCACAGGTCTGGTCGTCCCCAACGTCATCCCATCTAGTATAGAAAGCCACACTCCCAACTCTTTCACTTCAAACATTACCAATAGTTCATGAAGTTGCCAGATCTCTCGCAAGATTTCAGTTACATTCAATGCAAATTTTCTGAGAACATATTATAAAAACTGCCACTTCTCGTTACAAAGTGGCCTTAATTGAACACCATACATAATCGCTGGCTTTTCTCATCAAGAGTTGTCACTTATTGAAAGAACTCCCTTTGGTGGCGATTTTAACCTATTTCCCAATGCTGTCAAACGTAGCATAGTTAGAAGTTATCATACGACAACACGTTTTGCCTAATCCCGTCTCACCTAGATGAAGTTACCATTGAAAATGTAAAACTAGTTTATAGTCTAATCACGACCCAGATTAATGAACTGTCTACTCAAATATATATGTCAACCGCAAGTCTGTTAGTGCTGATTATCAGGCGATGCCAAGGCGCGGTGCCACAGTTCAGCGCCATCTACCGGTACGTATACAGAGACGTCACCACACACACCCCTATCGCATCAGTGCCTTCACTGCACCGTCGGTGATTTAGTCTATATCTAGTATTCCAATTGAAGAGGGTCGTGTGGAGCAATGACGTAAATGCCATCTATATTGGTCTCAATTTGCGAGAAGACTAGACGACATCATGCAATTTGAATGTCTTTACTCTGCTATTGACACACTTCAGTATCAGAGGAAACATGCGTGAACCAATATCTCATCATGTCGCACAGACGGCAAAACCTGATAGATGTCGGCGGATATGTTTCGCCATCGATTCCTCTGGTCTTTCGACACTGCGTACCAAATTTAGACACATCCTCGTCATCCAGGAATCGGAGCAGTTCATCGATAGGGGTCAGAAGTTCGATAGCCAATAAATAGGTCAGATCAGAGTAGATATATGTAAGGTTTGTGGTAAGCGCCCGTATTCAATTTATCTCGGTTCCGTATTGGCTTTAGGCCTATTTCTGGCTTTGTTTGTGGGAGTCTTATTAGATAGCATCCATACATAGCAATAGTTCAGAGAGAGGAAACTTGATTAAACTATTTGACCAACCTGCTTCCTAAACAAAATGTTCTTGTCGGTTAATAGGTACTGGAAGCCATTATAATGCAAATGTGTCATTATCTGGGTTAATTACTATCAGAAAGGTATACTCCAAGAGGATCTAATGTCCAGAACGCCATAATCGTCCACGGTATGCTCACTGTACATTTGGACATAGTATACTTATTACAACCGAGCATGATTAATTAAAGCACCGCATAGTATACATTTGCATGAAGCTATAGGTAGGTATTGACAAGCCTGGAAACAATTAGTAAATAAATAACTTATGAGTTTATATATATGCCAATACGTCATGCATATATACAGTATAGTAGGGGAATGCGAACTAAGTGATTTTCATGAAATCACTAAATAATTAAGTATGAATAGTGAAATGACTATTTTGGTCAATGGCACCATTTAGATACATCTATATCTGATCGACATTAGCTGACCAACATCTACTTCTTGCCTAATCTACACTTTGGAACGCATGGAAACGGAACAGGGCCGTGATGTTCCAGAAGATATTAAGACTTCGAGCAAGTCTACATCTTCTTGGAACACAGGAACACTCTCTGTACTATAGTGTGTATATCTCAGACGGATCCAGATTCTCCCAGACCAAGGTGTGGACGCTGATGCTTCAACAATTAGGTCCAGAATCCATACTAAATAGGTGAACATACACACCGAGCATACTCTCACAGACCCAGTGTTTGTTTGGTCTGGTTCCTAGCTGACCCTTGCTCTAAGCACAGCAGTCTGGGCTGTGTGAGACTCCCACACTTTCTAGGAGTACTTTCTAGGAGTACAGTCTCTCCAGTACAGTTTCTCTAAGTGTACAGTCTCTCTATATAGTCTACAATCTATTCTCGACCATCGTCTCCTGACAAAACATCTCCGTAATGAGGTATCAAAGTCAAACACCCATGCAGACCAAACAATTTCTGCCTTCATATAAACGAAGTGAATGTCGGTCCCATTATACGTAGACTACCGCCAATGCATTGAAGAAGTGGTCGTAGCAATAGTTATTATGTAACATTTGCTGAATGGCGCGATTCGGGGTAGATTCCTCCACGTGTTTTCAGTTAGGGTTTTTATTGGTTGCTCCTTGAAGTATAGTTCCTCCACAGCCCTGCATCTGTGCGCCACTCGGTTTCAGTGGAGTCTTGGAAATGGTTAGTTACCTGTCGTCATTACACATTCCACTTTGAAAAGGTTATCGAGGATTTCAGGTCGGGTTGAAATAGTGTCGGATTAGAACTAGTACAGGCGGTCTCCCACTATACCGTGCAGAGGAATGTCTACTCGACGTACAGGATCAGATTGACGGCAGGCTATCGATGTACATACAAGGATTATACAATACGTGTACATCTTTACACACCCTTGGTCGTAACCTTCCCATGGCCCGTTCTACAGAACAATCGTAGCGCTACGAGAGTCGTAACTAGGTTAACGTATTAGCGCTACGAGAGTCGTAACTATGTTAACGTATCAGCGCTACGAGAGTCGTAACTATGTTAACGTAGAGGAGTTACGACTACGGTAGAGCTACTATTGTTTTGCGGAACGGGGTCCCAAAGGTT
>JAUTBZ010147882.1:0-12046 GCA_032361785.1 Lepetodrilus galriftensis
ATAGCATCTTGTTATATCGATATTACTCCTGAAAGCATACCAATAGCATGCAATTTTGGACTTAAAGTTAGGTGGTATTTCTCAGTTTCAAATTTACTTAATAAAGATCACATTGTGATTTATGGGTAATTTATTAATTGTGTCATGTTCTACACGAGCAAAGAAAGATTACTGTGAAATGTGGGCATATTAATTTTGTTCTACTAGTATTGGAAAGGTTATAGAACCGCTTAGCAACAATGTCGTGTTACAATACATGCGTTCCTTTAAATTTGTCTTTCAGTATATTTCACACTGATTGTATCCACATGTGATTTAGCATTGAGACAAAATATGGTGCCATGATGAATGAGAATAGAATGAGCTATACAATGAATATTAGCTCGAGAATCCTCTAGCTGTAACTGGCCATATGAGACGTTTTATATGAGACTTTTTTATATACTAGTATGTATAGCCAGGTTACCTGGCTATATATATTATATACATATTTAAAAAGTCTCATATGGCCAGTTACAGTTAGAGGATTTTCGGGCTAGCATGTAGCACATCAAATGAAAGAGGATGACTGTAACAAACAAAATTAAATTGTTCTGTTGGTATTTTATACAATTGAAAGGAATTAATGACAATCTACTAGTAATTGTTCTTTTTATTATACAGTTTTATTAAACAAATTTGCAGGTTTTTTTATATTTAGGGGTAGAATACTAGACATAAGCTACCAACTGTCCAACTATTTTAATAAATTATATATTTAAAATATACTGTGACAGAATAAAATAGCGGTAAAGCTTTGTATGTTTTCTCTCAGTTGTATTAAATATACATGGAATGTGAATTATGAACTAGGTATTTAAATAATCTTACTTTCATCAGGCACGCGTACAGAGCTGTGAACTGAAGCCGAGAGCAATAATGACGACCCGAATATAGAACATTATACGAATGCTTCAATACCGACAATTTGGTACAAAACAAAGAAAGTATGGGGAATAAGATGCATACTGCAAAGCATGACGCCAAGGTCATAACCGGCCATGCCAACGATTGGAATTACGACTCCACCGAATGTATATCATTACAGCATGAAGTACGTGTGATAATACCAACGCAAATGAAGTGTCAGGATAAACCCCAAAAGAGAACAACGGATATATTAACGCATCGACCTAAACGAGATAATGATACTGTTTGTGCAGCACTAATGAAAATAAGAAACCTTATTGGTATGTGGTTTAAATAAACAAATGAATCTGAATCTGAATCTGATAAGGCCTGTGTACTGACAAACGAAAATAGTCACCTCCCTAGCGAAGGGTCCGAGAGAGTAGGGTCTATAAACCTTAATGGATTACATATAGATGGTTTCGTGGATATCACATCATCATCCTATCAATGCATGCATTCCACAATGGAACTTCCTGAATCGTATGGCGTGATTTTACAGGAAGAAATGGATATGATATGTTACTGTTGTAGCAGTTTGGAAGAAGAACCACCTTTAATATTGATAAGCACAATTAATGAACCACCTTTCTACATCTCTTCGTCAACACACTTTGAAAATGAAGATCATGTCAATGTCGACAATGAAGGTCATGCCAATGTCGACAATGAAGGTCATGCCAATGTCGATAATGAAGGTCATGCCAATGAAGGGAAAATGCATGCATCATTAAACCATCAAACTATAAACCTGTGTGAAGCGGGTAAGACTGATACTAAATGTAGCACAGTACATAGACAAATGAACATCAACTCGCCAATCAGTTATGGAAAAGTACAGCCCAATATAACCGAAAAAGGAAATGCACTGAATCTTTCCCTGAAACCAAAGTTCTTACACCGCAGAAAGGTGTTATTACAATTGACAAAGCAGTTTTTTTTTACTCAGACACAGCGTTGTGACGAAACTGATGAGAAAACACCATGGTGGCTGCAATACCGACCAGTCCCTCAGCAGGAGATAGCAGTATACATGCTGCCCAGTGTAAGACGAGTCAACACCAAGAGACACACATACACAGAACCTGACACCAAGAAACACACCGACACAGAACCTAACTTCTTCAACAGTGACATGAGGAAGGAGATTACCAGGTATGGGTCGTTCATCAAGTGGCCTGATAGTTCTGCGGCATGGCCCAGCAGACTGGCTTCCGCTGGCTTCTTCTACAGAGGAACTCGGGACGACGTCAACTGCTTCCACTGCGGAATCGTTTGTGGGGGATGGCTCCCTGGGGCATTCCCGATGGATGTGCATAGACAGATCTCCCCATCCTGTCCATTCGTGGTGAACAGAGCTGGTGATATCCCGATAGTGGATAACGCCGATGAAGAGGTGAAGAACTATCTGAATCGGCTCAGTCAACAGGTCCAGACGACTACACTTCCGCGTCTCACTGGAGCTGCTAATACTCAGACTGGAAGTCCAGGGACAATAGTTCAACAATCTTGTATTGCCCCAAACGAAGACGTGGAACATAGGTATCCCAGTTCTGCTAATACTCAGATTGGAAATCCACAGACAATAGGTCAACAACCTTCGATTGCCCCAAACGAAGACGTGGAACATAGGTATCCCAGCTCTGGATACTTCTCGATGCCACAAGAGACAGCAGGAGAGATTGAACCCCTGTCACCCATCCAAGAATACAACAGCAGGGAACTTCAAAATTCCTCTTCTTTGGTTCCAAGTTCACAGCGACTGCTGACTAGCTCGACCGGTAGGACAGAGCACGACACGCATACCCCATCCTTGCAGCGACAGTCCTTCAATTCAGGGGCATCTTCACACACAGCATCGTCTGTTGTTCCACCACTGGATACAGGCTCCCAACTCCGGCTGACATCGCCAGCCACGGCTTCACGTGCAGCACTAGCTTCAGGCGGGTCACGAGGAATCGCTCAAGCCGCACGGTCAAGCAAAGATCCCGGAAACTCGGGGTTTGGAGGAAGTCTCGGAATATGTCTTGATCGGCCCAAATACCCGGACTACGCTGTGGCAACAACTCGCGTCAATACATATTCACATAAGTGGCCACACAGTAACTTCCTGTTGCCAAAGGACTTAGCGGAAGCCGGCTACTATTATTCAGGTTACTTATGAATTTACTTTCTTCATCTTGTAATAAGTGTTTGGATATTATATTGTGTTTTGAGAGTAATCTTACGTAGTAGCTATCTGACAATCGTTTTCATATGCGCATGCAGTGCTATTTGTTTTGTAATTCCAATCGTGTTCGGAGTACAGTTAACTAGTCTTGCTTGATATTACTTTAAACGTTTGCTTTGAGTGTTCTAGCTGTCGGTATTAAAGTTTCCTTATATCTTCTGTCTGACAGGCTATGGCGACAGTGTGAAATGCTTTTTTTGCGGAATTGGCTTAAAGAATTGGGATTTGACCGACAACCCATGGATCGAGCACGCTAGATGGTCGCCAAAATGTTCGTACCTCAACCTGTCACGTGGTATGGAGTTCGTGCAGCTCGTGCAGGAGTTGTCCAGTGATGGAGATCAGGTAAGGCCATTGTTATTTGATTCACTGGTTTAAAGACGTTTCGGTGATAATTCTAGCACGGGTAGTGAAAAGAAAACCGAAAATAAATATGTATGTAATTTGGTATTTTAGCGAGTCGATAGTAGTAATTATTATGAATTAAATTGTCGTTATGACAAATCAAATTGTCTTCGACATTTTGTCAATCTGGCCTGATCATCATTGTCCGTGTATATTGTTATACGTTTATAAAGACCTGGGAATCGTTTCTCGAAGCTCTCTTAGCCGCTAAGGGACCATAGCACTCTGTTAGCAAGGTATTAGCTATCGGCAAAGAGAGTGCAATGGTCCCTTATATTAGCGGCTAAGAGCTTCGAGACACGATATACCTAGAACACTGTCGGCGGAATATAATGTTAAATGATTATTTTCCAATAACGTGACCTGACCCACATCTAGTGCTATTCGTTGTAATTTCGATAGCTCACCCCTGCCCATCCTAAAATCACTGGGCTCGACTCTGTCCCTGCTAAATGATGTCATTTTCCATGTGTTCTTCTAGCTTGACTACAATCAGGTGATGGACATCTTGAAGGATCTCCAGCCTTCTGCAGCCAAGACACACGCACCAGGTATGGCCCACATGCTATGGTTTCTTAGAGAGCTTACATACGTTTGTAGATGTAGCCTATATAAATCCTATACTGATAGCTCATAGGCGCTGCAAGTGGAGTGCATTTTATTTATAGACGTACCCAGTTTACTGATTTTGGTGATAAGCGTGTAGGTGAAGTGTGCATGATTATTGTCTTTTTTTACGTACCTTACATTGCCTCACGATTTATTACATGTGAACCATGCTGAACAACATAATTCATCTCCGAATCAAATAGAAATTTAAGGATACGATCTTTTGTAACATCGTATTAAGATTTTCTTTGGATGTGTAGTCACTATAAGGCATAGACTTCTCTTAGCTTATCACCAGAATTCCTAGTTTTAAATGATACTCTTCGAAATTCGATGACCCACATGCAGCTGCTATTGATTGCAATCTCTGCTGTAGAGGGAATCTCTGGGCACACAGATTCATAGACAGTGGTAATAATGCAGTGCCAAGAGCATACTTTTGAGGAGGATTATTATTATATCTCCTGAAGGAAGAAATTGGATCTCACTCTAATTTTCAAAATGTGTTTGTTTACCGTAACCATACATGAATTTACGTAAAGTTAACATTAGAAATTAACTGGTGGTGTTGGGTTTGCAGACGTTCAAGGTGCAGGTGGAGAAGACGGACCAGTACAACGGACCTCTGCTGTCGCCGCAGGAGACCAAGATCATCTTCGGCAACATCCCGCCGATGTACGAGGCCCACTGTCAGATGCGGGCACGGCTTCAGGACATCGTGGAGAACTGGAACGAGGACGTGTCTGTAGCCGACGTCTTCCTCGACAACGTGAGTACACCATCTGCCGTTTTGAGCTTGAAATTATGAAATGTTTGGAGTGCGATTTCATGCTCAAGCTCAAGTTTTATATGGTGATTCAGCGATGGAAACTAACTTTAAAAGTTACTAGCCGGAATAGTGATACAAATAACAAATGTTATGAATTTTTACAAGTCCTTAAGGATACCTTTAGCATTGGGAGAAATGGTCTGGGATAACAGGCTAGTGTTAATTTCGTTCCCTGGGGTTTTGTGAACAAAGCTTTGGGCATGAAATCGTACTGAATAAAGTTCATAATCTCAGGGCCTGAATGCTAGACAATGTGAGTACATGGTCCATTTCCATGATTAGCAATTCTCGTCAGGCAGCTGGAATTAGTCATATATTGTGTAGACAGGCCGATAAGCCAAAGGGACTTACGGTCAATGACTTTGTAAATATAGTATCAGTGTGCTGGTCTTTGAGTGATTCCTTGCTGTTGTGTGCTAAATGTTGCTATTTTCTTCAAGGCCGATGCCCTCCTGAAAGCATACCCACCATATGTGAACTTCTTCGAAGATACGAAGCAAACGATTCTAAAATGTGATAAGAACAACCCTCGCTTCCATGCTTTTCTCAAGGTAAGAAGTAAAGCCAGTTATCTCCCCCTTGGGAGAGCCATTGCACTCTGCCTCCCGTTAGATTGAGTAGTAAATGTGTATTTCTCAATCTGACATCCACAAATTCTTATCTTTAGTCCCCGTTTTCATGAGCTCCAGTATAATTTGCAGTGATTTTAATAGCATGGAGTCATTCGTTTTAATAATACAGTAGACCTCGCATAAACCGGACACTCGCCTATAACGTACTGAATTTGAAATCCCTGTCCCGTCTAATGCTAATTACGGCATGATATGCGTATAACAGACTTCACATATAACAGACAAAAATAACCGGTCCCAATGAGTACTAGTATGTTATATGCAAGGTCTACTGTATATTTATTTATTAATGTTCGCTAGATTTGTTGTTTCAACTATGACTACAACACCTATGTATGCCTGTCTGTTTCTCAGGTGTGTCTCATGCGGCCGGAGTGTGGGAGACAAACGCTACAGGAGCTCCTCATTCGACCAGTACAGCGGCTTCCTAGCATCATCCTGCTGCTGAACGGTGAGCAGTTACCTCCCTTCCAGGCTCACTTCTCTAGTTGCTGTCCATTGTTGAAACCAGCTTCGCATTTGTCCCCCCCCCAAAAAAAATGAGTCTTACGTTTGTCAGGAATCAATCCACCCAGGATTTAAATTGCTTTTTTAATATAATTTATTTGTTGACGAAGTTTTGTGAATTAATTTCCCCAGACATCATGAAGAACACAAATCCGAGGATTCCTGACCATCGGAAACTAGAGGAGGCCATTAGCAAGGTCAAGGAGATTCTGACGTGAGTATGCCGACCGACGAGGGCTGCTTGATTTGTCACGAAATTATTAGCCGATCTATAGAAACTAACGAGCGTGCTGGTGTATGCCAAAACCTCGCTAAATCAAGCAACTTGGGAAAAGCAAGAACATTTGTTTGACAGGGATTTAGAAAGTAATTTACGAGTGCTTTAATCAGATGAGAGCTGATGGGAGAAAAATGAAACACTCATAAAATATCTAATGCATATATTATAGTGAATGAATCACTTGTAAAATATCTAATGCATTATTTCTATTGTACCGGTACATATTCCCGATGACAAGGATCTTATGACAAATCAGTAGTACATATACATAAGATTAATTATTTTCTCTCAGACATATCAATGAGGACAAGCGAAAGACTGAGAATCAGGTGGCGATGTTCGACATCATGAAGGACATCGACAAATGCCCGGCCACCCTCCTGTCATCAAATCGCAGCTTGATCGAGCGCTTCGACGTCCTGGAGCTGAGTGACATACTGTCGCGACGAGGCGACCCTCTGACCATATTCCTGTTTACAGACAGCATAGAGGTACGCTGGCGTCAATTGGCAAAGTCTGCCAAATATTTACGAAATATTGTATGCAAACGGCCCATGTTGAACTGAAGAACCATTATGTGTGTTCTGTTATTCTGAATATAATAGCATATGCCAGCTGATATGGCAATTATTTTTTTAAAGAAAAGGACATGAATTTTCCACTGTAAAGAAAAATATAATTTAAAATGCATATTAAAGTTTAAGTTGCAGAGACATCTTTACCAGTTTTTGAAAAATAAAAAATAAATAAAAATTAAAACTCAAATGACCAAAATATTTTCGTTAAGATTACTTATCGCAAATGGGTGAAAGATACCCGCAGAGACATTCACTCCATATTTATCAATCGCTCGCTCATTATCATTACATCTTTACTCTTAATGCATTTCTATGTTATTTCAGATCTGTAAGCGAAGAATCAAAGTGCTAAACTTCTCCAAGAGTCCTGCTGCGCACAAGACGCCCCAGAAGGCGTACAAGCATATAGAGATGATTTCCCTGTCCTGCATCAAAAGAGTGCTAAACTTTTCAGAGACTGATGGTAGGGCTGTAAAATTATTACGAAAATTACCAGTAATAATTATTAAAAAATTACCAGTAACAGGAATAATAACTAACTTTAAAACGTACTCACCCGATTAATGATACAAATAACAAATGTTTACAAAAGACATGAATTCCTACTCGCCCTTAGGATACCTTTAGCAATTTGGAGAAATGGCTCGGGTGAGTGGGCGAGTGTTAATTGCGAACCCTGAGTAACAATTTATTGAAAAAGCAACCTACCAGTACCAGTATAATTATTTAAAAAGTAACCGGTAGCAATTATTAAAATAATTACCAGTAACAATTATTCCGCGTTCCGTCGACAGACTGCCAGGGGTCATTCGGCATCATCAGCCGGAACAACAAGGAGTTCAAGGAGAGACTGTACAGCTTCATGCTCGACTCCGACGACGTGCCCAAGACTGAACTCATCACACTCATCTGCAAGAGCCTGGCCAACCTCCTGTGTCGGACGGACCACGTAAGTACACCCACACCGCCGCGCTCTGTATGTACTGGCAAAAGGTCAAAGCTACGCCATAGTATTAGGTCGAAAGCAATAGGACGTGTTGTTAATTTTAGGTGGAAAGCTTAGAAATTACACTTTCCTGTCCATTTTTTTTTAAAATGCTAAATTTACAAGTTGGCTGAATGTCCAGGCATCCTATTGTACGTCTAATTATTATATCAAATCACCCATTCATCAGTTTATTTATTCGCTCTGAACCTTTCTGCAAGAGAAATCATTCAATATATAATCCTATATTTATTTTTTATTAAACCTAACATATATTTATTTTTGGTTTCCATGGAAATGAGATGTTTTTGTTGTGTATGTTGCAGATCAGTTACAGATCCTGCAATGTAACTTAATTAATGTGTTCAATAAATTAATTATGTGGTTTCTTACGTCAGTTTCTTACTTATAAGAATGACATTTAGTGAATTCCATTAAGCCTATACATCATGGTTATGTCTGAATGCCAGAAAAGTAAGATACACTCTGGATGTAGATATCTAGCCCATACCTAACCTGATTGCATTCATGTTACTATCGATACTGGGGTGGAAACTCTTGTATTTAGAAAAGTAAGATACGCTCTGGATGTAGTTATTTAGCCCATACCTAACCTCCTCGCACTCATGTTACTATCGATACTTTGACATACAAAAAAATCTTATAACCTAGCTTCAACCTTTTTATTTATGAACATTTCTTTTACTTCAGGAAAACTTGATGGCGGACGTGAAAGGGGAAGAGCATGGCGTCAATACCAAAGATATGCACAGCAGAATCAGCAAAGCGTTCAAGTAAGCAGGCAATGTGTGGTTTTGTGAAGGCTTTATTATTTAGCAAGGATTATACAAGATCAGGACCAAAATTTCGACCAATACTAGAAGGAAGCTACTGACTTTTTCATCTTTGGAATTCACTGGTCAGATATTTTAGTAAGATGCTGAGGTTTCCTCTTTTTGTTTGACACTACTTGTGAGTAGCTACTGTGGATTCCACAAGTTTGCCATCGATGCTGTAAGATCCAGGCCCCCTGTTCCGTGGAATGTTCGTAGTGCTATGATAGTTGTAACTCCCCTACGTTAACATGGAGTGACGACTCGTAGTGCTATGAACATTCTGTGAACGGGGCCGTGTCCAGTAATTGTTGACTTTCTGCAGGTGTACAAACATCATCCAACTCTCAAACTGTCGTTGCTTTACCGTTGGACGTATAATTTATATTGGAAGTGTTGACATGACTTAGTAACCAAGTGATTTGTTTCAGGTTCGGAAAGCGCGTCAAGTGTTGACATACTTAGTAACCAAGTGATTTGTTTCAGGTTCGGAAAGCGCGTCAGTCGGGCGTTTTCTTTCAACAAGACTCCGAGCAAACTGAAGCGAGCCATCTCCAGTGTGGCACATGGGTTCAGCAGTCCATTTATTCGGGACAGTTACGGTCCCGGTGAGCTGAGTGGGCGACGACTAGCCAGCACGTTTGATTTGACTGTGAGTATACGTCCCTTGCAACACACCCCTTACACCACGTCTGTCGTCGGTCAAGGACTACCACCGTGTTTAATGTTCAGTTTTCTGGTGTGATGCGTCAATAATGATTCTCAGTTACGTGTATCGGAGTGGGAGAATGTTGGACTTCAGGTTCAAATCCCACCCCAGCATCAATGTTCGCGCAAGTTACATTTTTGACACAACATTGATATGATGCACTGTCTGTAGAGTAGCAATGCAGTTACCATCCTTGGTCTTGTCAGTACCACCAGCCAGTGCTCGCATGTTTACTGCAACATTCAGTGCTACGGATGTTGCGGGTTTCCTCCTGCCCTAAACTGACATGTCATGATATCGTGATATCTAGAAAGCGACTCTAAACCACAATTAAAAAAACAACTGTGTTTCAGATGAATATTGTCAAAAGGATATCAAACTAATTTTAAAAGTATGCATGCTATTTACAAAGAGTTCTCATGAAAACATGACAATGGAATTTTTATTTGATACCAGGTATTTAATGTTTTTAATTTATTTCAGGAGTCGTCTCCCCTTCCCACAATGTCGCACATAGACAACAGTGATTCTATCAGTTTGGGAGCGTTCTCACTACAGGTATGTACTTGACTTAGTGTTCAGCTCAGCTGCAGAATGTCTTTTAATATCTGTGGGTGAAAGGTTCCCATTGCAACATCGAACAGTAACTCGTTTGCTCGCGATTTTCATATCCACACTAGTATACTAATTGAGACACTAAGATTAAATACTTTCAGCTATTAACAATAGTTTTATTTTTACTTGTATTATTAATCGATGATGAATACTTCAGCAAAATTTGGAATATCTTCGTAATTGCCGTTATAGTAAAATGTTTTCTTTGTGGATGTTTCAGGAAGACAGCTCCCCTCTTCGCTTCCCGTCGACGCCGCTGTCAAAGCGACTCACCAAATACACAACGTTCGGGTCCAGTTCAGCCAAGAAGTATTTATAGCCGTGTCATCACAGGTGAGTTGTTAACTGTAGATAAACACAAGGGCTCAAAGGCTTTTTTTTTCTTTTTTTTTTGAAAGCACATGTTGAGAGTTTAGTTTCAACCAATACATTTAGGATTTCCAGCCGAGTGCCTGGGGCTTGATCCACAAAGCTATCTTAACTTTTAAGGTGGTAACTGGCTTTTAGTTAAGACCTAGTTTTTAGATGCTTCAGTTCTTCTGGTTTACGAGGGTCTGGGTCTTGTAAGATGAAATTGTAGAGCTACGATAGACTAGTTGTAAATCCTTGTACGTGTGTAGAGAGTTCTGACTCTCGGAGTGCCACAATAGACCACGGAACCCAGGGTATCGTTTCTCGAAGCTCTCATATCTACTACCAGACCACAGGGCTCTAGACTAACATTCTGAGTTAGCAAAGGCATCAAAGGTGCATAATCTTAAAAAGTAGGTTGCCCGCAGTGCAATTTAACTTGCCCCTGTACGTCGGGCATATGTTAGTCCATAAGGATTCTCGCAGCCATCTCTAATACATGGGGACCATGCGCTTACGAGAGCACTATCGTCTCATAGTGGATATGATGGCTTTGAGAAAGGATACCCAGATCATTGAGCCTTGAAATACTGCTGTAAGTGAGTGGAAAATTACATTCTACTTTCCAGAAACATTCCATATAAAGATCGCGCCAAGTGTCGACATCAAATTGTGGTACATGAACTTCTGTGGACTTGTTTTAAAAGTAAATACTTGTGAAGAATAATTAACTAGTGTTTAGCTACTATGCCATGACTGTTAAGGCAGCGCTCCATGTGAGAGTAAATGTCGACATTTTTATACGAGCTACTGTTGATAGAACTGTCAATGGGTATTCCACACAAGTATCTAACATGTCGAGTCACTGTCTACTATGGATAGATGACTGTCGACAGTTTCTCATGACTCTCAGACAGTTAATCGCAAGGTCTAGTCCACGTGCAAATCACTATCGGACAGTGGGAAAAGTCGCACGGAGAGTGCATGTTATTAATTATCTATGAAGATTCCAGATGATTTAAGAATTATCATGCTTGTTACTACCGGTAGTTAGTCTTGTACATGTACGGTAATACACATCATGCCAGGAATGTAGCAGATTACATTGTTTATTATATGTCTTTGCTGTGAGGGCTGTGTAAGTGGCTCCTGTGATGGCTCCAGCCACTTATCTAATACCCGCCCACCCTTACTCCTGAGTGGCATTCATTAGGGATGTCGCAATCCACCCGATGTCACATGGGATATTACACTTCAGACTTGGACATATGCCATGCATTGTCACAATTTGTGATGTTAACGTCTGTTATATTAATGTGTTGAATGTCACTTATATCACATCCCAAATTATGTTAAATGGCATTGATATTCCATATACTTATGATGTGCCAAATCCACACCCTAAGGTATCCCAGGTCAATGGATCAGTACTCAGTGTTTCTGGACCTTCTCAACTCCCTGGGGATTATACTGGTAGAATAGATTTGGGTGCAAATATACCCCCCCTCCTTCATTGTATCTCCCTCCCCCTCTCG
>JAUTBZ010147893.1:0-26848 GCA_032361785.1 Lepetodrilus galriftensis
TTTCAATTTCTATTTGGTCGAAAAGGCCAACCCGTAGAAGCCAATCTTTTGACCTATGAAGATTTTTCCAATGACCATTTTTTTCAATTATTATTGAGTCCTGGTTTTGCGAAAGAAGAAGAAATTATTGGCAAGGATATTAGCTTTGCTTTAGATGTTTCTGGTAGTATGCGTGGAAAGAAATTGGATCAAGCCAAAGAAGCGCTAAAGTATTGTATTAATCACTTGAACAAAGTTGATAAATTTAATATTATCCGTTTTTCTACAGAAGCTACGCCCCTATTTTCTGAACGGTTAGCCGCCAATCCTAAAAATATTCAACACGCTTTAAAATGGATTGAAGAATTGAAAGCAGCAGGAGGCACCAATATTTTTGATGCACTAAATTTGTCCTTAAAAAATCCCGCTAAGAAAGGTCGCCCAGAAATGGTTGTATTCATCACTGATGGCCGCCCAACAATTGGTAATACTATTTCGAAAGAAATCACTAAAATGGTGGATTCTAAATTAAAAGAGAATGCTAGAATTTTTACTTTTGGCGTCGGGGATGATTTAAATATTAAATTATTGGATGCCCTCACAGACCATAGCAATGGATACCGAACTTATGTAAATGAGCACGAAGACATTGCTCTTAAAGTAGGTGATTTTTACCGCAAGGTGGCTTCCCCTGTACTCAGCAACCTTCATATAAAAACTTCTAATGGATTGATTATTAGTGAATTGCAACCCAAAAGGTTACCTGATCTATTTAGAGGTTCAACCCTAGCTTTATTTGGAAAATACAATACTAAAGGCAAATTTAATATTATCCTTACAGGCAATGTCAATGGAAAAGAAAAGGTGTTTGAATATCAATTTAAACCAAAATCAAAAGCTTCTAATGATTTCATTCCACGACTTTGGGCAACCAGAAAAGTAGCTTACTTGTATGACCAAATACGCCTAAATGGAGAAAGCAAAGAAGTAAAAGACGAGCTTGTCGCAACTGCCAAAAAGTACGGAATTATTACGCCCTATACGAGTTATCTAATCATAGAAGACGAGGCTAATTTGTTGCGCCGGGGACGTATTGGAATGGAAGAAACGATTTGGAATAGAACAGACCGAACTTTGCCTAGTGCCCCTGCTCAAGAAATAGAAAGTCAAGAACAAAGTGTCATTCTTCAGAAGCGCAGAGTTTCTTCCAATTATGCAAATTCGGCTGCTGATAACAAAGCACTTGGTTACACAGATAATGCTGGGCGCCAACAAAATTTGGCAAACGAAGTACAATTTGCAAATGGCAGAGCCTTCTATCTCCAAAACAATGAATGGATGGATGTATTACTGCTAGAAAACAAAACAAAGACGCAGAAAGTTATCAATATTGAATATGGCTCAAAGGCGTATATGAAATTGTTAGCGCAGACAGAATTCAGGCCTTATCTTGCTGTAAATCAAAATGTTAGCTTCTTGCACAAAGGGCAGCAATACAATATCAAGACACGTTAAATTACCTTAATTTTCATAGCAAAAGGGCTGCATTCGTGCAGTCCTTTGTAGTTTTGGGATACCATCATTTATTTGGTGCAAATTTTGCACAATTGCCCTAGATATCGTACATTTGACGTATAAACAGAGGCTATGAAGGAAATAGAATTCTTACAAAAGGATAATATCGAAGATATGAACAATAAGTATCCATTCCTGCATCGGGATGTCAGTTGGTTACACTTTAATGGTCGGGTTTTGCAGGAGGCAAAGGACAAGTCTGTTCCGTTGTTGACACGTGTTCAATTCATGGCTATTTTTTCCAATAATTTGGATGAATATTTTAAGGTGCGTATTGGGCAAATGCGTAATCTGATTCGGATTGGAAAAAAGACAAAAAAAGAATTGGGTTTTGACCCAAAAGAAACACTTAAGAACATCCATTCTATCGTCAATGAGCAACAAGAAGAATTCAGTCGAATTTTTAGAGAAGAAATTGTCCCTGATTTAAGAAAAGAAAAAATCAATCTTGTTAGGAGATTAGAAATGAATAAGGAGCAAATGGATTTTGTGGAAAATTATTTTCATTCCAAGATGCTTCCATATATTCAACCCGTATTATTAATTAAAAATAAAATTCGACCTTTTCTTAATAATGCTTCCTTGTATTTGTCCATCATGTTAAAAGAGAAGCACAAGCCTTCCTCTCCTACTCAATATGCGATAGTTAATATTCCTTCTGGAAACTTGCCCCGTTTTATCACCTTGCCGAGCCATGGAAAACGGAAGCATGTCATTATGCTGGATGATATTGTCCGACATAGTATTAGTTGGATGTTTCCTGGTTATGATATTATTGATACTTATAGTATTAAGTTGACCCGAGATGCGGACCTATATATTGATGATGAATTTTCAGGAGATTTAATTGATAAAATTAAAAATAGTTTATCTAAGCGAAATGTAGGTCCTGCCTCCAGATTAGTTTATGATAGAAACATGCCGAAGCATTTTTTGACTTTTTTAATGGAGACTTTTGGCATGAACAAGTTAGACCTTTTGCCGGAAGGTCGTTACCATAATAATTTTGATTTTTTTAGCTTTCCAAGTTTTGGTCGAGATGATTTAAAAAATAGGTCTTTGCCGCCTTTGCATTATCCTCCATTAGAGAAAAGTCCAGATATTTTTGATGCTATTGCAGAAAAGGATCATATAATCAACTTGCCCTTTAATTGCTACGAAAGTGTTATTCGGTTATTTGAGGATGCTGCCAAAGATCCAAATATCACACACATTAAAGTTATTCAATATCGGACTGCAAAGAAATCTAGAATCCAGCAAGCTTTAATGAATGCCGTTAAAGCGGGCAAACAAGTCACTGCTTTTATTGAAGTGAAAGCTCGATTTGATGAAAAGAATAATTTGGAATGGGGAGAGAAGCTAGAAGCGGCTGGAGTACGTGTTATATATAGCTTTCCAGGCCTAAAAGTGCATTCAAAATTAGCCTTATTTCGTCGACTTGAAGAGGGTGTCCCAAAGCTTTATTCTTATTTAAGCACGGGCAATTTCCACGAAGGAACAGCTTCCGTTTATAGTGATTTTGGTCTCTTTACGGCTAATCCAGAAATTACAAAAGAAGCAGCTAGTGTTTTTTATTATTTGGAAAATTTTAAAAAGCCTCCACATAAATTTAAGAATTTACTTGTCGGTCAATTCAATCTTAGATCCACCATTGAAGGTTTGATTGATTTTGAAACTCGTCAAGCAAAGATGGGGAAAAAAGCAAAAATCACCATCAAGAGCAACAGCCTTCAAGACCCAACTATTATTGAAAAATTGTATAAGGCAAGTGCTGCTGGCGTCAAAATAAAACTTATCATTCGAGGTATCTGCTGCTTAATTCCAGAGCTAGAAAAGTATAGTGAAAACATAAAAGGAATTAGTATTGTAGATAGATACTTAGAGCATAGTCGTGTGTTTAGATTCTATCATGAAGGAGATGATTTAATTTATTTATCTTCTGCTGATTTGATGACACGTAATTTATCTGGACGAGTGGAAACCGCTTTCCCCTTACTAGATAAAGCTATTAAAAAAGAAGTTATTGATTATCTAGAAATCCAACTATCGGATAATATCAAAGCGCGAGTTTTGGATGGCGAGAGTTCTTCGACTTATCGAGATGCAGATTCAGACTTACCCATTAGAGCGCAGATTGAAACCTATTATTATTACAAAAGAAAAAACGAGCGTTTAAAGAAGAAAAACAAGCCAAAAAGAAATAAGACCTAATGACTTTTACAAATAACAAAATTGAATTGGAAGATTTACCTTCGGTAGAAGCTAGTCAATATGACCATTTGGAAAGCGGCTTTCGTAAAGTTATTTGGGTCGAGAATCTTATTATGAGCGCCGTTATATTAACTGGCATGACTGTTTTTTATTTTTTTGATGGTTTTGATTTCTTAAAGCCTTATTCCTTTCTTCCTTTTGTTGGTGCGATACTTTTGCTATCCTTTCTCACTTGGGTTCGACTCAAAAGTTTTTCCCGCAAGGGCTATCAGCTTCGTCAACATGATATCATTTACAAATCAGGAATTTGGTGGCAGGAAGAAGTGGCTGTTCCTTTTGTGCGGGTCCAGCATAGTGAGATTACACAAGGCCCGATTGGTCGTTGGGTTGGCTTTGCAACTTTAAAATTATATACAGCTGGTGGTAGCCGAAGCGATCTAGCTATTCCAGCTTTACACTTGGAGGAAGCCGAAAAACTTAAAGCTTTTATTGGTCAAAAAACAAATGATGAAGCAGATCCAATCATTTGATTTTACAGAACCCTCGCGACAATCTAATGCCGCTATACCCCTTATCATCTATAATCTGTACAAGAAATGGGTCAAAATCCTATGGCCTATACTTGTTGGAAGCGCCTTTAGCAAGAGCTTGAGTGCAGAAATTGTATTGGGTATTATCGTCGCACTAGGCGCTATTTATGGGCTTATTGCTTTTGTACGATATACTTTTAGGATCGAGGATGAAGAATTAATAATAGAAAAAGGTGTTTTCAAAAGGAGTAAAATGGTTATCCCTTTTGACCGAATCCAATCCATCAATTTCAAGCAAGGCATCTTACATCAAGCCTTAGCAGTCGTCGAATTAGAAATAGATTCCGCTGGTTCTAAAGGTGTCGAGTTTGAATTATATGCTTTAAAATTAAAAAAGGCAGAGGCTCTGCGGTCACATATTTTGGAAAATAGGTCTGCCCAGATTTCTGACCTTTCGGAAAATGATATTGAAAAAACAATTTCCCAAAAAGAAGAAGAGCTTTTCAGATTAACTTTCAAAGACTTGCTCAGTGTTGGTCTAACTCAGAATCATTTTAGATCTGGCTTATTGCCTTTTGCGTTGTATTATTGGCTTCAGAATATGCTTCGAGATACGGATATTAATCTAGATGAAATGATTCTAGACAATGTTGATACCGATAAAATTGTCCAATCCGGCTTAATGGTATTGTTCTTTTTGGCATTGGCTTACACCGTCTTAGCCGTTTTAATTTCTCTGTTTCTAAGTATTTTAAATTACTTTGATTTACGATTTATTCGGTTAGTTGATGGCTTCAAAGTAGTCTATGGATTTTTCACAAAGAGACAAATCACAATTAAAGATTCTAAGGTACAGATATTTCATTGGCATGATAACCTCTTGCGAAAAATTCCTAAGATATTTTCTATGCAAATTAAACAAGCTTCTTCCACTTCCGTAAAGAAAAAAGGAAGTAGTATTAATTTGGCAGGGCTTTCGCAAAATGATATTCAGACCTCCCTCCTAGCCTATTTCAAAGACAATAATTTTACTATAGAAGATTTTACGCAAGTATCCAAATGGCTTTTTATCCGCAAGGCCATCTTCTTTAGTCTAGGTTTAATATCATCAATTGTTTTACTGTACTTTTTTCCTCAAGAGAAACTTCTCTATGCTGCATTAGCTGCTTCTATCTTATTGACAATCAATGCCTTCAAGTACAATCAAAAGAAAAGGATAGGTATAAACAGAGAGGTCATTCACCTAAAAGGAGGCATCTACGGAGACGACAATATTCTTTTCCAAACCTATAAACTGCAAGGAATCGAACTTAAACAATCTCCTTTCCAACGTAGAAAAAAACTAGCTTCTCTTGAGTTTTACACCGCAGCTGGTAATAAGAAAATTTCTTATTTACCCTTGGTGGATGCGGAACATATTCGGGATTTTGCTTTGATGATTGTGGAGACTGATGTTCGGGAATGGATGTGATATATTAGATAGGATGGCACACGGATTTTGCTCGTCACGCTAGATAGGATAGAACACGGATTTTACGGATTTTACGGATTTACACGGATTTTTCTCGTCCTAGATAGGATGGCACACGGATGACGCAGATTTTAGGGATTTACACGGATTTTTCTCGTCACGACATGGATAGAATGGTGAAGGGTAAAAAGGTGAAGGGTTAAAGGTGGCTTGGTTGCCCAAAGAACAAACAATTAAGATCAAGTAGGTCGCCCATCCTGTTAATCCTTTAATCCTGCTAATCCTGATTCTGCACTAGAAGCATCAACAAAACAAGATTGTCGGAGCAAGGCCATGGCGGCCAAACCTTTTTCCCGTGCCAAATTTTCATTATCAATCGGAATTTGTTCGACGTTTGGATAAGAAGCGATTGCGGCTTCTAAACTTACTTCTGGAATAATATGAAACATGGGGTATGGCGATCTATTGGTATAATTGGCAGGGTCGTTTTCTTCTGAACCTGCAAAAATATAATCAGGGTGGAAGGTAGCTATTTGATAGATACCTTCGTAGTCTGCATCTTTCAGAACAGCTTCTGCTAATGTTACCAAGTCTAGATAAGTATTAAAATTATTTGGCTCAATTTCTGGCAATACGATCAAACTTGTTTCATATTGATCCGAATTATCCAACAAGGTGCATTCCTCGATTAATGCCTGCATCATCATGACTTGATCGCTGGATTCTACTAATTCAATATGCAATTTATCGTGGGTCACAACGGGCGCGGCAAATGGACAAAAATTTAAACCGATGACTACTTTATTGACCCAATTTAAGGTCTCTTGTATGCGTGTTTCAGAATTTTTCATGGCACAAACTTACAGAAAAAACTAACATCAATTGAACTAAAATGCCTCATCTTTTTTATTATCTAACAATCTACAAGAAATGGCCAAGCGCAAAAGAAGTAACGAACCTACACCCAAGGTAAAATGGGCGGATTTAAAAAAGAGTACGTATATTTTCAAATTTATTCGACCGTATCGCTGGCAATTCGTTTTAGGAATGATTTTGTTGAGTATTTCTAGCATTGTTTTCATGGCTTTTCCTGGGGCAGCTGGGGAGATGGCCAATGTTGCCAATAAGCAACCAAAATACCCGAAATTAGGGCTTAAAGTTCTTGATTTTGCTTGGGTTTTTGCTGCTATTGTTATCATTCAAGGGGTGTTTTCTTACTTTAAAACTATCCTTTTTGCACGGGTTAGTGAGAAAGGAATGGCGGATGTTCGCAAAGCTGTTTTTGGACAAATGCTTCGACAGGATATGACTTACTTTGAACAGTTTCGAGTGGGTGAATTGACTAGCCGAATTACAACAGATATTGAAAAATTGCAATCTGCTTTTTCTGTGACACTAGGAGAGTTTCTACGTCAAATCGTCGTACTTTTTACTGGAATAGGGATATTGATGTTTTTCGCGCCAAAGTTGTCTTTGATTATGCTGATGACTTTTCCTGTCATTGTGATTTTAGCAATGGTCTTTGGATCTAAAATTCGGAAGTTATCTAGAGTTCGTCAAGAAAAAATTGCCACCGCTAATACAATTGTGGATGAAGTCTTCCAGGCTTTCACTACTGTCAAGGCTTATGCAAATGAATGGTTTGAAGAAGCGCGCTATGGCAAATCACTTGCTGAAATTGTCAAAATTTCTTTGCGATTTGCACACTTCAAAGGTTTATTTTTTATTTTTATGATGGTGTTTTTATTTGGGGGTATTTTCTTTGTTTTGATTCAAGGGGCGTTATTAGTGGAGCGTGGAGAAATGCAAGTTGGGGATTTATTTTCTTTTATTATTTATACTGGAATTATTGGATCGGCGATTGCTGGATTGGGTAGTTTGTATGCCGAAATTGCGGGTGCCATCGGAGCGACTGAACGAATTTCTGAAATACTTCAAAGAGAAACCGAAATCTCTGAGACACCTCCAACGGAAGCCGAGAAAGTTCGTTTTAAAGGAGCCATTGAATTTAAAGATGTGCATTTTACTTACCCAAAACGTCCAGAAATGGAAGTTCTAAAAGGCGTTTCTATTGCTGTCAAATCTGGGCAAAAAATCGCATTGGCTGGACAAAGTGGTTCTGGAAAATCCACAATAATGAGTTTATTATTAAGGTTTTATGAGCCTAGTTCTGGACAGATTTTAGTTGATGGCAAAGCTAGTGACTCTTATAATTTGACTGCCTTTCGGCAAAATTTTGCTATCGTTCCACAAGACGTTATTCTTTTTGGCGGAAGCATCAGAGAGAATATTAGTTATGGATTGACAGGTGCAGACGAAGCCCGTATCATTGAAGCCGCTAAGCAAGCAAACGCTTGGGATTTTATCCAAACGTTTCCGGAAGGATTAGATACGGTTGTTGGTGATAGAGGTACTCGTTTATCTGGTGGTCAACGTCAACGTATTGCAATCGCAAGGGCTATCTTGAAAGATCCTGCCATTCTATTATTAGATGAAGCAACTTCTTCTTTGGATGCTGAATCAGAAAGGTTAGTGCAAGAAGCATTGGATCGTTTAATGGAAAATCGCACCTCTATTATCATTGCACACCGACTTGCTACAATCAAAAATGTAGATAAGATTTATGTGATTGAAGCTGGAAATGTTATTGAATCTGGTAGCCATGACGAGCTTACGCAAATAGAAGGTGGTACTTATAATGCTTTGGCTAAATTGCAATTTAATTTGTAATATTAAGCAAAGCAAGCATGCCTATAACATATTGTACAAAAAATATGAAATAGTCTTATACTCACATGGAGAATGACGACCAACTCACAAGTTTAAACGTGTACGCTAGACGTGAATTATTCGCGTCAGGTCATACACGCTAACTGAATACTTTTCGACGCGAATTTCGCTAATTCTAAACATGTACGACAATTCGTATACGCTATATCTAAATCCAGATAGACACCAAATGAAAATATTTTCAAGGTAAAAAGTTATTTTCTGAATTCAGCTTTCTTCCGAAAAACCATATTCACTTGAAAATTACTGTAATCCCCTCCTCCACTTGCGTTATAAGCATTAATGTAATCAAAGCCCAAATCTACCATGGCGTTTAATAAATCCGTTTGATTTCTAATCTTCATAGCTTTACGCCCTTGAAGAATATCTTCCAAATCATCCAATTGTTCTTCATATTTTGAATTACGAGAATCAATCGTAATATCAATTCCTCCTATCAATTTCGTATTTTGAGAAGTAACGATTACGTATTCTGGCAAATCAGAAACATTCACCACTTTTTGGCTTTTACCTTTCACTGTCTGGGCGTTAGTTGCAAGACTTAGCATAACAAATGCTAGCAACAATGTCAATTTTTGAACCTTGAAAAACTTGTTCATCCTTTTATTTTTAGTTAAGAATGTCCAAATGTAATGGAAAAATAAATCCGCTTTATAAAATACACGTGCCTAAGCAACTGAATACTCCTACCATGCTGACAATCAATTACTTACAAACGAACAAAACGAACTTTTGCTCAAATTAGACAAAATAGAGTAACTACATCCTTCAATTATTCCGTCCAACACTTCTGAATCTAATATCAAATTCTAATTGCGAATTGCTCGTCCATCTTTATACAGAACAACTTCTGGACCATCTTTTTGGTAATTAATCACTTTTATAATGTGGTGAGCTGCTGTCTTCTCATAAAAAGTAGAAGTTAATAATCGCTTCATAGCAGGATAATCATATTCATTCTTCTGAATCAAATAACTCTCATCAAAAATAAATTCCTCCTCCAACTCCCAAAAAACACCTTTGTAAGCACTTCCATTTTTATAAATACATTTTACCATTTTTCCCGTAAGGGGATTCAATGTTTTATCTTTAATAACTAAACCATTTTTATATTTTTTTTCCGACAGGATCTTGCCGTCATATTTCTTTAACTTTTCAATTCCATTCTTTTGCCCATTTTTGTAACAAGAAAAAATGACATAATCCATCCGATAAATAACATCTAAACCTTTTAATATCTCTCCGTCCTTGTATGTCCCTTTATCCAATTTTTTCCCTTCTAAATCATACCACTGAATGGTAAAATCCTCATTCTCCTGATAGAATTTTCGATATTTAATTTTTTCTTTTCGGGCATCCACATATTCTATCCGCTCAACCCGTTTTCCTTCTTTATAAATATCATCAATAAAAATTGCTGGATCTAGACCTTCCCACTTTTCACCGTTTTTATATTTTAAAATAGAGATATGACTTCCAAATCTATCATAAAAATCTTTTTTTTGCATCATGCCTTGTTTTACAGAAATGATATCATCTCCATCTAAAAACATGCCGTCAAAATGTTTGTCATTTTTATTAATACCTGTCAACCAAATACTTCCATCGAGCTTATAAGAGATCTCCTCCCCTTCAGCTTTCTTATTCTTGTAATGCAAAATGGTTTTAATCGATAAATTAAAATCCAGGTTTTTATAAAAGAATATTTGCGTACCCGATTCAATCATTTCATTTGGCTGATATTGGAGCCGACCTATTTCTTGACCATTTTTGCTATAATAGACAACCTCTTTTAATCGATTCCAATAATGTACTGTTTGCTCCCCATTGCCATCCGTGCCATATTGCGGAATCTTCCGATAAAAATATTCCTCTGCGATTTGAGTAGAACCACCATAGAAATTCATTCGAGATACCAAAGTATCCGCATTCAAGTTCATAAAATGAGGTGCATAAGTATGATCCCGAGTCAAACCATCTACACCATAGCCCTCCTCATAAGTGCCGACCGCCAATGTGTCCCCATCTTTGGTAAACCAAATAGATTCGCCCGTTTTCTTTAATGTTATTGGGTCATTATAGACAAAATACTTCAATTGTCCATTGGCATAATAATCTTCATAACGCCCAGAATAATTATCATAATATTTCAAAGTTGTCACATATCCATCCGACCGAATCGTCCCATCCATATAGAAATCTTGCACATGAATCAGACTATCTTCAGGTCTTGGATCGAACGTCAAACGATAATAATGGGCCTTATCTACAGTCGTTTCATCCCAACCTATGGTATAATAGGTCTTTTGCTGGGCTTGCGCCGAAAAGCTATATAGCAACATCAATAAAAAGTATATATTTCTAGTAATCAATGGTAGTCTTTTAATTAAAATAAGAACATGAATCGCCCAATGTTCCTCCCAACATAAAGGTAATATAATCTTTAATACTAATCAATATTAATAGATAAGTGGATAAATTGGCTTTATAAGTGAAATAGAAGGTTCAGGAGTTTAGCGCTTCGTTCGAGTTTAGGAGTTTAGGAAACAGTTAATTTAATATAGAGGGAGAAACCACCAGCCTTAAGATCCTTAATCGCTTAATGCACTTAACCCATCCATTTTTCACTAATCAAACTAGCCGTTTCTATCATCCCAATATCCCATTCAGCTACATCCCAAAACTCAAATTTTGCCTCTTTTACAAGATGATAATCCTTCTTATTTCTTAGCAACTGAACAAGCTTCTTTTGTTCTATATCCAATGGAATATTCTCAATAGGACTGTCCAACATTTCAAACGATTTACCCCACTGTTTTGAATTATCTTTTGCGGAAGCTGAATCAATAATATTTTTAATTCTTTTGAAATCTTTTCGGTATTGAATCATAGAATTCTCCCCATTGAATGTATTACCCAATCTTTCTAAAATTACAAATTCCAGGTTCGGGCAGAGGGCTATAACTTCCGTTAAAATATCAAATAATATCTCTGGCACAGCCCCATCATGTGTATCTCGTCTAACTTTACTCTTGCGATAAACAGAATCTTGCCAACTACCACCAGACACATGTATTTCCTTGACTTTTTCCAACGGGTAAGCTTTAACCAAACTCATAATATCCACATCAAAATTATGCGCCTGACAATAAATATTATGCAAATCTAAAAGGATAAAACCATCAATAGATTCCGTTAATTTATCTACAAAAACGCCCTGTTCATGTACATCTTTTTCTGAAAAGGAAAAAGCCAGATTCTCAATACCCACCGGCACTTTTACGGCATCTGCTAAGCGCTTTAGCCGATCAACTCCAAGTGCTAAAATCGATTTAGACAGTGGTACTGGCAATGGAAAACTCGCATGATAATTATCACTACTCATAAACCCAAAATGCTCTGAAACATGAGCGTAAGTATTACGAATAGTTTCTTCTTTTGCGAAAGCTAGCCATTGACCTTGTCGGTCTGTCCATTTAGCGGCAAACAGTGAGTAGTAGACACCATGACCGATTAATTTATTAGCCTTTCCATATTCAACTAAAAGACCTTTAATCCACTCTGGAACCATATCATAGCTAGGATGCGTATCAAAGGACCATTCAATCACATCGACCTCATCATTTTGAAATAAAGGCAAAGCCGCTTGCAGAAATTCTTGCTCCGGCATAAGGGATAATCCTAATTCAACTTTCTTCATAGCTTAGCCCATTCCACAAGCTGGGCAAGGGTCATGCTGGCTTGGAGATAAGGGGTGTTCGATAAATTCTGGGTTAACTTCTGCCTCAATAGGCCCCTCAGGTATTTCGATAATGATTGGTGGCGATGGCGGAATTAATTTTTCAGGTTTATTATTTTCTAGTAGGGCTTTTTCAATGCGATACTGTGCATTCTGATTGGTATCAAGCTCCGGATTATTCCCGACGATAGTATCCTTTATCGACTTCTCTGTTAGATCAACTTTAACTTCTTTGGGCGTCTTATTCTCCGTACAAGACAAAGAAGAAGCAATTAAAGAAGCTAGTAGTATTTTTGATATTTTCATCTGATATTTTTTTTAGCCCATTCCACAACTAGGACATTCTGTCCCATTATAATAATTAGTTTCTGGAACTTCTGCTGGTGGCGGAGGCGGAGTTAATATACACGGCTTCAGCTTTTCTACGGGTTCCTCTATGACTCCTTCCTCCTGCTTAGTGGTATCTACATTAGTCACCTGTTCCACTACATTATTCTCGCTACAAGATATGGAAGAAGCAATCAAAGATGCCAATAATAATTTAGAAATTTTCATAAGAATGATATTTAGCCTCTGCCACAAGCGGGGCAATTATGAATAAGATGTTTACGGGGTTTTGTCGAATCTTGCTGAACCTCTGGTTTTGACTTAGGTGGCTTGATATAAGGGGTCTGAATAGGATCTATATGTAAAAGTGTATCCGATTTGATAGAATCCACTCCTTCATTTTGAGCGGCAGCGACACTGGACATGAGCATACAGGAAAGTACGATTTTCGATATTTTCATAATAGCTGTTTAGTTTAAGATGCAGGGTTTATAGATTTCGGTGTATCAATTTACTAACCTCATCCCTTTTCTTTTATTGTATATCCTTTTAAATTATATTTTCCAGTTAGGAAATTTATGAATGAGTAAATGCAAACAATGTTTATGTTTTAAATACAATTATTTGTTTTTATGTAAAACGTTCATTATCTTTGTGAAAACAATAATATCATGCGCAAACAAGGATTTTACAGAAAACACAACTTCCCCGATGCCGATCTCTATGCCATGGTGGTGGATCGCTTAAAGCATAGCCAACGAGACAAAGCCGAATTCAAAGAATATGGAATGACTATGGCCAAGCTAAAAGCTATCCAAAATCGGGCCCTCACCTTCTATAACTTGCCCAATGATGATGAATTGGTCGGTAATCAGATGGTCGTGACCGAAAAAAAATATGATAAGGCAAATCTACTCAAAGCATCCATTCGAGCAGTCATGACTAGAGTCGCCATGAAATATGGCCAACGCTCTGGGCGATATCGCGCTTATGGCACAGCCAAGTTATCTGACATGACAGATGCCCAATTACTTTTTTGTGGACGCAGAGTCGCTCGTGTCGGTCGTAAGCAGCTAGCCCTTTTGGCAGATACTGGGCTTAATGAAAATGCTTTGATGCGTGTGCAAAAAGCAGCCAACGATTTCGAAAAAAGTATGAATATCCAACAGGACAAAGTTGCGGAAAGGGACATTGCCGTCGAAAAAAGAGTAATACTTGGCAATAAGCTATACGAAGATCTTGTCAAGCTTTCTGATGTTGGAAAGTCTATCTGGGATAATAAAAACAAAACGTACTACGAGCAATATGCCATTTACGAAAGCAATAATGAACAGAAGAAGGCTCGTAAAAAAGAGAAAGCGTAGCAGTGCTTTTATTTAATTTGCCACAATGAAAAACCCTTTTTGGAGCCCTTTCTCTGTGTTTGTTATTGTATTCTTGATTTTATCTGGAACGGTAATGCTTTACCCGATTTTGGCCCCAGAAAAGAATTCGACCGCCTATTTTGTAGGTGCTCTAGGTTTTGTCGGCGTTATTGGAGCCATCCGTTATATCATGCAGACCACTGCAAAACATAAAGGAAATTTAATAAAGCATATTCTTCAATCAAACCCCATTGTCGCCTTTGAATACACCAAAAAAGAATGGCAACCTTTTGCGAAAGCATACATTCAAAACATATCTAGGAAATGGGTTATTGGAGTCCCTCTTGTAATGTTAGCTGTTTCTGCTTTCCTATTTTTTATTTATATTAATGAAGGTATCGCCCTAACCACAACTTTAGGAATAGGCTTGTTTTTAGTTTTGGGAGCCATCTCGACAATTGGCATTTCATCCTTTTTAGAGCTTAAAAAAGCAATGCTTCAATCCCCTATTTACAAAACGGTTATCACAAAAAATGGAGTCGTCATAAATAATTCTTTTTTGATTTCCTATAACAATGAAGACAACACAGTTTGGAGTTGCTCTGCCCATAATTTTCTGGATAAAGATTGCATTGACCTGACCATCAAACAAACAATCAATCACCGAGCACAGCAAAAATCCTTTTACCTTTTAATTCCACAAAATAAATTGGAAGAAAAAGATACAATTCTTACAATATTAGTCCGAAATTTAAAACCAAAATTTCCTCCTAAACCCTAATCCGCAGTCATGGACAAATACAAAAAAACTTTCAAAACGTGGAATAAAGTAGCATCGTTATATGAGGACAAATTCATGGATTTGGTTTTATATAATGACTCCTATGACACCTTCTGCCAGCTCATTAAAAATGAAAATTCAAAAATATTAGAAATTGGTTGCGGCCCAGGTAATATCACAAAATATCTATTGACTGAAAGACCTGATTTCGATTTACTTGGAATTGACATTGCTCCAAAGATGATAGAGCTTGCGAAAAAAAACAACCCTAAAGCTGAATTTAAAATTATGGATAGCAGGCGATTACCAACTAGCCAAAATCAATTTGATGGAATTATGTGTGGCTTCACACTACCCTATTTATCCGATAAAGATCGGCTTAAATTGATTAAAGACTGTCACCATTTGCTTGCGCCAAAAGGTATCTTTTATCTTAGCTTTGTACCTGGAAATTATTCTGATTCAGGTTTTCAAACAGGGAAAAATGGAGATAAGATGTACTTCTATTATCATGAATTAGAAAAGGTAAAACAGGGACTAACTGCAAATAACTTTCAAGTACATAAGATTCTTGAATATCAGTATGCTAAAGATAACGGGATGGAAACACATTCTGTAATTATCTCAATTGCGAAGTAATCTTAGAATTCCATTCCTTTACCGCCATGTTTGCCTGAGCGATGCCTTTTAGATTTATCTTGTTTTAAAGTCCAATTAAATCCAGCCCAGAAAATTCGAGAATCCATGCTTCGCACAAAATCCATTTTAATATCTTGGGTATTCACATGAAAAGCGAATTGACGCGTTTTAAAAACATCATCAATTTTAAATATTAACTTTCCTCTATTTTGGAAAACCTTATAAGTAAAACCAAGACTAGTATTTCTCATCGGATCCCCTGTCCCAACCACGCCTACATAACCAGAATGATAGAAAGAAGATATTTGAATAGCCATCGGCTTCATTGGCTTAAAACTAGCCATCAATCTCGACATGACGACATTCCCTTCATTGGTCAAATTATTATCAAGATTGGTTCCATCTTTTTCTTCTTTCAAGAAAGATAAACTTCCACTGAGCCGAAACCACTTAACAGGATTATAGCTTCCGTTTAACTCCACTCCTTTTGAGATAGAATGGTCTAGATTTTTGAACGTAAGTTCCCGAACGCCGTCTTCTAAAAGAAAAGTATAGTATCCAATTTTATCTTTGGTATAGCGATAAAAAATCGCTGGACTTAAGCTGCCTTTTTTCCAATTACTCTGCCAACCCAATTCCCAAGAATCTGTCAGTGCCGGCCCCAACAAAGGATTACCACGTCTAATATTCTTATTGTCATTGTACGAAATAAAAGGATTCAAATGTCGGTAGCTTGGCCGCTTGATACGCTTACTATAACTCAACATTACCTTGCCTCTACCCTTCTCAAAAACTTCATAAGCAATATGCCCACTAGGGAATAATTGCGTGTATTTATTTGGATATTTTTCTGTGGCTTTTGCCAATTCTGTTTGGACATCTGTATGCTCTATACGTACACCAGCATTTAACTCCCATTTCTTAATTTTTGAAGTTCCCATCAAATATCCAGCAGAAATATTTTCATTATATAATAAGTCATTGGTGCGGTCACTATTCTTAATCCAATCTTGACCAACTTTATCCAAATATCTAAAATCATTATTCAAATTTCGAATAGACAAGTATACACCTGTTTCAATTTTTGTATTTTGATTAACTGGATAAGTAAAATCACTTTTTACTAAGTGGGTCTGAATAGTTTGATCTCGACGATTTTTCCCTTCTTCACGGCTATCAATAACTTCATTTAAATAATAAATCTCGTCACTAATAACACTATCAGATTTAGTCTCCAAGTTTAATGAATATACAGAATTCCACTTCATTCCCTTTCTGTCAAAACGTTGGTTAATACCCAATTCAAACTGATTGCCTCCTTCCGCTTCATCATCATGAGTGGAACGATTACTATTCCCTGTATAAGCATGAAGCTCATCAGAACTTTGGTAATAAAAGCGACTATACTTTTGTCCGGTATGCGGATTCAAGGTAGCAGAGGTAAACACTTCCGTTTTTTTAGAAGGATTCCAGTCTATTCCCAAATTAATGGTATGCCCAATTTTCAACTTCTCAACAATTGAGTTTTCCTCCAAAAAATTAGTCGTATCTGCATAAATATTTTGTCTAGTCATCTCCTTAAAAGATCTACTAAAATTTCTTTTGTAATGATAACCCGTTCTAAAATTCCAGTGGTTAGTCCGATAATTCATATCAATACCGGTATTCCACTTGTCCTCATTTCCCACAAGAAAATTCACACTATAATTAAAACCAAGGTTACTCGGTTTTTTCATGATAATATTAATAATTCCTGCCTTCCCAGATGCCTCATATTTTGCGGAAGGATTAGTGACCACTTCTATGGCTTCAATAGACGAAGCTGGAATTTGGTCTAAACGCATTTCTCCACCAGAGCCAACCAATGAAGAAGGTCGTCCATTCACCAATATTTTCACATTATTACTTCCTCGTAATTGTACTTGTCCATCCATGTTAACATGAAGCGATGGAATATTTTTCATTGCGTCTAAGGCACTACCACCCGTACTAGCGATATCTTGCGCAACATTAAATCTTTTCTTTACTAAATCATTCTGCTCGGCTACTTTTTCCCCTGTTACTTGCACTTCCTCAAGAGCTTCGTTATCTGGCTCCAATCCGATCGTACCTAATTGAATAGCAGATTTTTGCTTATTGATATCTATTGTCTTACTTTCATATTTTTCCATGCCTAAGAAAGTCACTTCAATATGATATTTTCCGAAAGGCAAACTTCTAAAAATAAACCGACCACCATCCTTAGTGGTAATCACTGACTTCGGTTGAGACGAAGCGCCTTGGTACAATGCAACATTTGCGAAAGCTAAACCTCCAGGGCTTTCGGGTTCTACTACTTTTCCAAACAGGGTACCCGTCCCAGGTTTGGATTGTTCAAAGTTACCGTCTTGCGCCGAAATTGTACCGAAAAATACGAAAATCAGAGCAATCAATATTTCAAATCTTTTCATAACCATTTATTATAGCAAAAATTGGACTAGATTAGTTTTTCCAAAGCTTATTCTGTTAAAAAAATAAAAATTTCCAACACGAAAAGAAATAAGCAAAAAACTAGTTATGCATGAGGTTCAAGCCTCTACAGGCATTCGAGCTGATTTTTCAACAAATCAACATCAAAAACTTCATAGATTTCATAGCCTTTTGCCCATTCAACAAGCACTTTATCAATGCTGTATTTTTTTAATTTTCCTTGATCATATACACTTAATGGGTACATCCCTCTAAAGACAGCCACGCCTTTCTCTCTGTCAAATTTACCCAAATTCAAGACATTATTGAGCAAGACTAATTCATCCCCATTCAAAAATGTAATCACAACTCTGCTTTTTCGCTCCAGATACCCATAAGCCTTTCGGGCATTATCCGTATGAATCTTAAAACTCAAATTAAGGGAAAACGTCCCTCCTTCAACTAAGGACATTGAACTACGACAAACTAATTGCGGCTTATTGTCATACAGGGTGAGACCTTCAGGATGATTGGTAAAAAAAACAGTAGAAGCCATATCTACTCGATGCTTTTTTCTATAAGGATCCATTCCATCAAACACCGATTCACAAGGAAAATCGGGCGGATAATACAGCAAATCATCAGAAGTCCTTGGACTATAAAATTCATCTGCCTTTGGAAAGTAACCTGAAAAGACAACATTTCCATTGTAATCATCAGCATTTAGAATAGACTCTTTTTCAAAGGATAGGCGATTCATATCTACCTTTTTACTTTCTGCCAAATTCTCCAAATAAGTGAGCTTTTTCCGAACGGTACTGAGTTTTTTGCTTAATTTCTTTATTCTTTTTTTTCCTTGTTTATACGCCTTTTGTGTTCTTTTCACCTCTGCCACATCACCGACCTTTTGCCAGTTCTCTAGATCATGTTCTAGCCATTCTGAAGCCTGGATAGCTTCTTCAAACTCTTGCGTCAAATCATTCAATTTTATCGTATTTAGGTCGAGATCACTCGCGACTTTTTGCCAATCAGAAACGGCTTCGCTTAGTTTTAACTCAATTTTTTGCAAATCCTGAGCGAACACCGTTGCAGAAGCACCAAATAACAGAAATAATATTATTATCCTCATAAATCCAATTAGTTTAAACATGAAAACAAAACCATTCAACCTAGCATTTTGTTTATCAGATTATATACGACCAAAAGCCTTTCTGGATACAGAAAAAAAAAGAATTAGCCATTTTTAACACTTATAATGTCAAATTTTCCTTAAAATTGTGCTTGATTGAAATTACAAGACCATACCTCATGAAAAATCTTACCCTATTATTATTGGTGTTTTTGTTCATTCAGTGTACTGAAAAAGAGCAATCTACCAAATCCACCACTTTTGAAACGATTCCCGTGAAATACCCCAAAACTGAAAAAGACAATGTTGTAGATGATTACCACGGTGTCAAAGTTCAGGATCCTTATAGATGGTTGGAAGATGACCAAGCTCCAGAAACTAAAAAATGGGTAAAAGCTCAAAACAAAGTCACTCAAGCTTACCTTCAGAAGATTCCCTTTCGGAAAAATATAGCCAAGCGTTTGACCAAATTATGGAATTATGCTAAGTTTTCTACTCCAGATAAGGTCGGAAATAAATATTACTTTTTTAAAAATGATGGACTGCAAGACCAAAGTGTACTCTATGTCCAAAATTCTTTGGTAGATAAACCTACTGAAGTTTTAAACCCTAATAAATTCTCCAAAGATGGAACCATCGCTTTAGGAGGGATGGAATTCTCTAAAGATGGGCATTACTTGGCTTATCAAATTAGTGAAGGCGGTTCTGACTGGCAAACAATTCTTATTAAAGATTTGAAAACAGACAAAACTTTAGAGGAAAAAATCAACTGGGTTAAATTTTCTGACATCTCTTGGTTTCAAGATGGTTTCTTTTATAGCCGCTATCCAGAACCTTCAAAAGATGAAAAACTAAAAGGAAAAAATGAATTCCATCAAGTCTTTTACCACAAGGTCAATACGCCTCAATCTCAAGATGTTTTAACTTATGCGGACCGAGCAGAAGCGGATTATAATTTCTATACACAAACGACGGAAGATGAACACTATTTGGCTATTGCAATAGCCAAGTCAACTAGTGGTAATGCCCTATTAATCAAAGACTTAACCGACCCTAAAGCACAGTTCATTCCAGTCATGGAATCATTTGATTCAGACTTTAATGTGATCGATAATGTGGAGTCAGAATTATTAATACTAACCAATTACAAAGCCCCAAATCAGCGTTTAATTTCAGTCAATATGGGAGCCGTTCAAGAAAAAAACTGGAAAGAAATAATCCCCGAATCTAAAGATGTTTTGAAAAGTATTACACTGGCAAGTGATAAATTATTTGCACACTACATCCACAATGCTTCTTCAAAAATTGTCGCCTTTACTTTACAAGGTAAAAAAGCTTTCGATTTAAAAATCCCCGGTATTGGAACCATCGGATCCCTTTCGGGAAAAAAAGGAGATGACGAAGCTTTCTTCTCCTTTAGTTCTTTTACAAGACCGAACACAACCTACAAACTAAATGCGTCCAACGGAAAAGTTGAAATCTTCAGAAAATCTGGCATTGACTTCGATAGTGATGCTTATGAAACTAAACAATTCTTTTACAAAAGTAAAGATGGTACAAAAGTTCCCGTATTCGTCACCTACAAAAAAGGCTTAAAACTGGATGGAAAAAGACCTACCCTCTTATATGGTTATGGTGGTTTTAATATTAGTATTCCCCCTCGCTTTAGCCTAGTTCGATCATTGATTTTAGAAAATGATGGTGTCTATGCGGTTGCTAATATTCGAGGAGGAGGTGAATTTGGCCAAGACTGGCACTTAGCAGGGACTAAAGGCAAAAAACAAAATGTATTTGATGATTTTATTGGTGCTGCGGAATTTCTAATCAAAAGTGGATTCACTTCAAAGGAAAAGCTAGCCATAGAAGGTGGCTCCAATGGTGGGCTTTTAGTAGGCGCTTGCATGACCCAACGGCCTGACTTATTTGCAGCAGCTTTCCCAAGAGTAGGCGTATTGGACATGTTACGGTACCAAAACTTCACTATTGGACGGGCTTGGGCTTATGACTATGGTTTAAGTGAAAACAAAACAGACTTTCAGTACCTATACAAATATTCTCCTTTACATAATGTAAAAGATGTAGCCTACCCCGCTACAATGGTCATGACGGGCGACCATGATGACCGAGTCGTTCCTGCTCACTCATTCAAATTTGCGGCTACACTTCAAGAACACCAACAAGGAGATAAACCCGTTTTAATAAGAATAGAGACTTCGGCTGGTCATGGTGCTGGGAAACCGACCTCTAAACTAATTGAAGAAAGTGCGGACTTATTGGCGTTCTTCTTTTACAATACCAATACGGTCTTTAAATAGCCTTGTACCTTATCATTGCGGATACCGTAAAACAGCGAAAACTACCGAATGTCCATTTTTTTATTTAAAATAGGATTTCTACCCATTAGCATTTGGGATTTACTAGACATTGCCATTGTTGGTTTTTTGTTCTATAAAATCTATCAATTACTGCGCGGTAGTATTGCCTTTAATATTGTTCTTGGTGTCTTGCTGTTTACGACAGCAGGATGGTTAATGCGTTTTCTGGAGATGGATTTATCTTCGCTTATCATCAGCCAAATAGTCAATATCGGATTGATAGCTCTCATCATCATCTTCCAGCCAGAAATCCGGAGATTCCTTTTATACCTCGGCCAAACCACCCTACAGGGCCGTTTTGATTTTATCAACAAATATTTAAAGACAGATTCAGAAATCACGGAAACGCAACAAAAGCAAATACAAGAAATTGTCAATGCCTCTTTCAGAATGAAAACTAGGCGTTGGGGTGCACTCATTGTCATTGCCAACAAAAATAATATCGAAGAATTAAAAAAAACTGGACAGACCATCAATGCAGATATTAGCGAAGAATTACTATTAAGTATTTTTAATAAAAACAGCCCTTTACATGATGGCGCTGTACTCATCCACAACAATAAAATATTTGCAGCTAGCTGTGTATTACCAATTTCTAAGAATCAAGCGCTTCCGCAAAAATTTGGACTTAGACATCGCGCCGGTATTGGGCTTACAGAAACCACCAACATGGCCGTCATCATCGTCTCAGAAGAAAGTGGCATCCTCACATTTGCCCAAAATGGCAAGTACCAAAATATCAAATCAGAAGAGGCACTTACCCAACGACTCTTACAAGTTTTTTAATTTAGATATTAATTCCTCAACGAACTTAATCCTTCAAAAAAACTTAAACATTAAGGCGCTTCGCTTATTAAGGAATTAAGTCCATTAAGTGCTACCGCCCGACTAATTCTTCAAAAAAAAATTAATGCCTCTATACTTCACGAGTACATCTAGTATGCCTTAATCCTCTTAATTCCTTAATGAACTTAATGTTTCAAATGCCTTATCCTTAATGAACTTAATGTTTCAAAAAAAAAAGAGGCTATCTCTTTCAAGACAGCCCCTTTCATTTATCAGAAATTAATCCAATAATATCAAGTATTACTTAGCAACAATAAATGTTTTCGTAGCAACACCATTCTCAGTTTCAATTCTGATTAAGTAAGAACCATTCGCTAGGCTAGAAACATCAAGAGTCTCATTATTATGCTGAACACCATTCCAGTGTCCCATAGAAATAATACTTCCATTCATTGAAGCAATACCATAAGAAACTTTAGTTGCATTCTCAAATTCCAACTTCAAACGCAATTCGTCTTTAACTGGATTCTGAATGATTTGAACAGCAGTTTCTGACAACAACTCTTTTGTTGTAGAAATTATAGGAACTAATTTCAAAGTAGTCTTAATATCTGGAGGCATTAATCGAGCTGGTCCAGGAGAAATTACGAAACTTGCGCCGTATCCACCATATACACCATCATCTACAACCAAACCAGAAGCTCTTGCTCCATGATTATAGAAACCAGCACCAAAAGACAAGTCCTTTTGATTAACCATACAAATGGCATATACTTCTCCGGGAACCATTTTCACAGCATCCACATCTCCATTTACATTTTCAAATTCATTCACAAAAACAAGTTCTTTATTTTGACCAGCATCTGTATAGTCAAAACTAGCATAACCCATTTGTTCCCAATTTTCATAAACCCAATCTAAAGTCATATTAGAAGGAAACCAATCAGCTTCTTGATCTTTTATCCGCTCAATATAGATACCAATATTTTGTCCGACAATCGACTCTCCACTACCTTCATATTTCGCACTAAAGATAATACTATCAAAAACTACTGTCAATCCATCCTCAATATTTGAACAAGTATTTAGGAAAAGAAACTGAGAATATACAACTTCAGGAGCAGTAGCAGAATAAGGATAACGTCTAGTTCCTAAAGCACCATCATATACTGTTTTGGCAGAAACAGTATAGCTACCTTCTCTTACATTATTAAATTTAACACTATCATCTGAACCGACAACAGAATAACGAATAGTGTAAACTCCAGCTGCATCAGCTGGATCCCAAAAATTAGGGAAATCTACATCTTGTTCCATGAAACCGATAGAGTCAGCCTTAGTCTCATCTGTAAATAAAACCTGTCCGTCTTCATCCATCACCTCTACTTTGAAAGTATATTCATCAGTAGTTAACACATTCATATTTGTACTGATAGGACGACAAGTGAAGCCCATTTTATCACAAGAACTCAATGGGTCAAACAAATTTGCGCTTGTACCTGCAACACCAGGAGAAAAACCTTGAACTGGGCTTGCTACTGGAATAATACCATCAACAATATCAATGTCACGTGGTAAAGGCTTAATAAAAGCAACATCATCCACTGTCCAATAGTAGTACGCACTAGTACCTCCGTTAAATTTAAATCTAACATAAACATTTGACTTATTTGCGACAGTAGCAGAAATATCTTGATTAACAAATACGGTAGTGCTACCTCCACTAAAAGCACGGTTATTCACCGCAGCATAGTCATTAACTCTAACTGGATATGAAGTCCATGTATTACCACCATCTCCACTTACTTCCAATTCAGTAGTCCCATAAAACTGTCTATAAGACTCATAGAAGCATATTGAAACTGCATCCTCACCAGTAAAATCAAGTGCTGGAGAAGTCAAAACTGAAGTCTGTGGAGCAGGCGCTAAACCATTTCCAAAATTACCTTGAATACCTGCATTATCTAAAAAGTCCGAGTCAAAATAAGCTGCTCCATTGCCAATAGAAGGTGAAGCTAGAATACCAACTGCATTAAAATAAGCACCATCAAGATTTCCATCAGGTGTCCATTTCCAAATAGCATTGTGTAAACTGTCTGCAACAGCACAAGCTAAACCTTCTGTAGTCCAACCATTTAGACCACCGTCAAAAGTGGAGTTTTTCAACTCTTCACCAGTAGATTCAGGTCCACCCCAAATGTAAGTGAGGGTTCCTTGGGCAAATGAGCTCAAGCTCATTGCCATAATAATCAAAGTCATCAGACTTTTAGTAAAATTCATTTTCATCGTGAATTAGATTTTGTGAACAAAAAGTGTTTGTTTTCAATCTCAAAGATATGTAATTGAAATTGAATAGGTGTAATTAACGCATTTTTTTTTCTAGGAATTGTCCGATTTCAAACAAGCTTGCTTTTTTTTACATTAATTCCACTGCATTTATTGGGATAACGCCTAATTGGGAGCAAACGATGCCTGCAGCTTGATTGGAAAGACTGATAATTGTCCGCAAACTGGCATCTGTGGCAATTCCAAGAGCCACTACACTGATGACCGTATCACCTGCTCCACTCACATCGGCAACAGATTGGGTCGTTGTAGGGATAATAAAACTTTCCGAGTTACTCTTGGCGTACATACCTTTTTCCGAAAGGGTAACCAAGATATTTTCACACGCCAAACGTGCTTGCAAAGCCTCTATCGCTATATCCAAATCCTGCTTATTGGCTTCAATAGATCGACCCAGTGCCTCACTTATCTCTTTAAGATTTGGCTTAAATAAAGTAACACCTTGATAGGCATAAAAATTTCGGCTTTTGGGGTCTACTACTGTTTTAATACCAGCTTTTTGCGCAAGCGAAATAACTTTTTTTATTACTTGCTCCGTCAAAACGCCCTTATTGTAATCTTGAAACAAGACGACATCTACTTTTTCCTTGTTCAAAAGCTTTTCTACTCGCTCTATAAATATATTTTCTTCGTCTTGCGACAAAAAGTGCTGATCTTCTTCATCTATTCTTAGTAGCTGTTGACCGGAAGCAAAGACCCGAGATTTGATTGTTGTTTTCCTTTCAGAAGAAACTATAACTCCTTGTGAATCAATATTTTTAATAGATAGAAGTCTATTAAATTCTAAACCATTTTCATCCTCTCCAATCACCGAGCACAAAGTCACCTGCCCTCCTAGGGACGCAATATTCAAAGCCACATTAGCTGCGCCCCCTAGCCTATTCTCTTCTTCTTGTAATAGTAAAACGGGTACCGGTGCCTCTGGTGAAATTCGATTCACATCCCCCATCAAATAGGAATCAATCATGACATCGCCAATGACCATCACCCGCGTGTTGGCAAATTGCTTTAATAAATCCTTTATCTCATTCATTATGGCAAATATAGGAAAGCTACTGGAAAGTCATTCATTTTAAATGAAGAGATAAATCCTTCAAGATGATATCACTTGCTCCTGTGCTTTTTTGGACATAGTCCAAATTCACTTTACTTGCTTCTGACATCCAATTTTCATCTGCCAAATAAGTGGCTATTTGAAGCTTCGTAGAATCATCAATAATTTTGGCTCCACCAAATGCTGCAAAGTATAACGCTTCCACAAATCCCTTAAAATTAGGCCCAAAAAACAAAGGCAATCCAAACACGGCTGGCTCCAAGGTATTATGAATACCGGACTTCGTAAAACCTCCTCCGATATAGGCTGCATCCCCATATTGATATAACGATTTTAGTTGCCCTACACTATCAACAAGAAGTATATTATACATTTCATATTCTTTACTAATAGATTGACTATCAGTATTTATACTAGACAATTGTAAATATTTTTCTGCAATCATTTTGCGCAAGCGTGATAGGTTATTTTTACTTACATCATGTGGAGCAATAATCACTTTCCATCCCTTTCGGAAAAGTTCTGGAAAGTTTAAAATCAAAATTTCTTCATCTTTCCCCCATGTACTTCCACAAATTAAAAGTCGCTTATCCCCTTTCCACTTTTCAACAAATGGAAAACTGGATACTTTTTGCGCAAGCGATAAAACACTATCCACTCGAGTATCCCCAACAACAGTAACCTGCTCAATCCCCATTTTTTGAAATTGCTTTCGCGAAAAATCATCCTGCACATAAAAATGTGTGACTCCTTTTAATATTTTCCGAAAGGAACTTGCATAGCCTTTCGTTAAATAATGTCCTTCTTTCAAAATAGCCGACACAAAATAAGTTGGGATATTGCGACTATGAAGCGCCTTCAATAATAAAAACCAATATTCATACTTTATAAAGATGACCATGATGGGATTGACTTGCGCCAAAAAACGCTCAATCTCCTTAGGTTTATCTTCTGGTAAATAGCAAATATAGTCCGCATACTCATAATTCTTTTGCAATTCATAGCCAGAGGGCGAAAAAAAAGTCAGTAGAATATTTGTCTTCGGATAATCTTTTTTCATCTGTTCTATCAAAGGCCGCCCCTGCTCAAATTCGCCCAAAGAAGCACAATGAAACCAAACAACCTCCTTTCCATTGATGTTTTTGGACACATAGGGCAGAATCGCTTGACGACCTTGCACCCAAAGTTGAGCTTTGGGCTTGAAAAAAGCCGCAAGCCTCAGCCCAAAAAAATACACAGAAATAATAAAACGATACAGAAGCATGCCACAAAAGTAGATTATTTTTCGGGGAAGTTGTACTTTT
>JAUTBZ010147894.1:0-12045 GCA_032361785.1 Lepetodrilus galriftensis
AGGCTATTTCACATGTCCTCCGTAAATTCTACCTGGCCCGGACAGTCGGACAATCCTTACTGTCGAGCCCTGTGCAGGTGTTGCAGGTTTCCTCCTGCCATAAATTATATCCCTGGATATGTCACATTGCCAAGTGAATCTATCTAATTAATATGATGGTCTATTTCAGAGAACTATGATGTACTGGACTCCAAACGGTTCTTCCAGGAGAATTATTCTCACATCTATTACATCTTCTATGACAACTTTGGTGTGGTGGAGGCAGATTTGAAACAGAGAGGTAATTCTGTTAACCCTCTTCCTGCTATGGTAAATTCCATATGTCCTATTGAACAGCAACCAACTAATTAAAATTATTCAGCGATAAAAACTAACTTTAAAACTTACTACTACTAGCCCGAATAGTGATATAAATGACAAATGTTATCGGTATTAATTTCTACTAGCCCTTTTAGGATACCTTTAGCATTGGTAGAAATGGCCGGGGCTAGTGTTAATTTGGATCCCTGATCCCGAAGCTATCCGACGTGCATCCTTCAATTTGTAAAGATATTTAAGAAGCGGAAGAGATCCGATTTTAATTAAATTGTTATATTGCAGCAAATAAGGCTCACAGAGAAGAATTGGAGGCCATTCTACATATATTTGAGGTAATTATTATTATTAAATATTATATTTTACATATTTAATATATTAATTGTTTTGTTTTGTACATTGAAAGGACCTTTAAAATATTCATGGGATAGTGGTTGGTGTGTCAAACTATAAAACCAAATGCTCGAAGTTTGAATCCCATGTTGGGATTTAGGTTTATTCCTTGTTGATTTCAGTGAAGTGCATTCAGTATTCGTACTATTGGAGTACAGAGAGGAGAGAGCACTGATGTCTATATATAGACGCTGATGCCATGGTATTGATTATCTTGGGGATCCCAGTTTTCTTTCTCCAGACTGCCGGTGTCCCATCCGATCTTCGCTGGCTCAATATTAGAGGCCCTTTCACATGTGCTTCTGGAGATATATTGCGATATCGGATATATTCCTGTAGATTTCTCGAGCCAAATGAAAAAATATTGAAAGCTGCTCTGTTTGTCTTGATAATATTTTTTAGTAGCTAAGAATAATATACATGATATTTGTTATGAACTTTGGATTGTTTGTGTCATGATGATCTTGAAATGTATTTCTTGTCTATTCCAGAAAATCCTCTTCCTTTTGCCAGAATTAATACATAAAAGATGGATGTTTCACAGTATAGGTATGTCTTAATGTTGAACATCCTGCTAACTTTGAATATATTGGTTTTGTTGATGTTGACTACATTTATATGGCGCAGTATCGTTTCCTACGATTTTGAAGTTTGTTATATTTAAGTCGAAATTTCCAGTTTGATTACATGTTAGAACTTGGATGAGAATCTCACTTTTTTTCCATAAAACTTTTGTGAGTGCCATCTTTGTGATTTATGTTTTTCTTGTAACTGTTATTATTAATGTTTTCAATCTTTTTCTTCAGGGCGTGTGATGAAAAAGCTTCTTCACCCCAGCAATTCTATCAAGGTATGGACAGACATATTATTATTATTATTATTATTATTGTTATTATTTCAGTGTTCAAATTTAAAGGCGGTCCGGGGGGTCATTTGAAAATCTGCAATGTTAATGGTATTTGTGTGAACCCCTAAAAATTACAGATTTAACCTCCATTAACATTGGACCTATGGAGAATGACCCCCTTATTATTTTCGACCAGTTATTACCTTTCCAAGGCAATCTTGATTGGATGTGCTGATAGGATGTGCTGTCTGTACCATGCCAATGCAGTTACCACCCTTGGTCTGTCAGTACCAGCCGTTACTCTCAGATTTACTGCAACATTCATTACTGTTTCCCCTAAACTGACAAACTATGATATAAGTGAAAGAATCTTGAAAGCGACTAAAAAAAGAAAATTTAATGGAGGAAATATTCTGTTCCTTTCAGCTGAGGAGAGAGGGAATGCGGCTGTTCATCGTGTGGTACCAGATCCTGCAGGATAACGCCTCGGAGGAGTGCCACAGCATCTTCCTGCAGCTGGTCCCGGGTCTGGGCGACGGCACGCACCAGGACATCCTCAACAACCGCGTCCCCCAGCCACCTGACAGTCAGTATTCATACACGCTCTGCAATGTCGTACACTTTTACCTTCTATTTAATTTCAGCTCAACATGTTCGGAAAAATAATGTTTATCTGACAACTGATTTTCATACACTATTATCTTCAAATTGATTTCAGCTCGTGTTCTTAAAAATAACACCGCTTATTTCCATTAAAAGAAAATGTGTGCTTTTATAGTAGAACTTGTAGTGTTAACTTCACGTTGCAATAGATTTATTTGATTTCGAGATAGTACTTAGTAGCATTTCTGTACCGGTCACACAAAGCATGCTGTATGCCACACTATTATTTCTTATGCAGTTAATCAGCCAGCGGGGGCACTACGACCACTGTGTAAGTCTTGAAACGAAAGCTAGCACATGGTTATTATCTCCCTTGTTTGAATTGCGCCCCCATCACATCACACGTACTACACTATTACGAAGCATGATACGTTTGACTTTTAACATTATTAATTATCTTGTAAGACATGTTTGTGCTACTAATACCAAAACTGTGATCTACGATTGAACCTATCGTGGGTATAATTAACTTGCATGTATGCATCCTAATGTAGTTTGATTTGATGTGAAAACGTCCCAATTGTAATCTTCAAATTTCATTTATGAATATAGTTTTAAATCATGCAATTATTCTAGTGAATACATTAATTAAATATTAATAATTGCTAGCCATCCAGTCTTCTGTTTGTGATGGAGTGAACAAAGGTCACGGTCAAGGTCACAAGTTTTAACATTAAGTAAAGTTTATTAATAGTATGTCTGGTTAAAAAATCGTATTTGATTTGAAATGTATTTGATCACCAATCTGCACGTTATGCATGGGACGGATAATAATAATAATACAGTGCTCCCTCGATATAACGCCCTTCGATGCACCGCAGATTCGGATACAATGCGGGTATTATAACGCGGGTGGCATGTCATGGACCCCAACTTCAGTGTTATATCGAAGGAGCACTGTAATAATAATGTAACATAGCATGACTAGATTGGAAATTTAGTGATTAATTCACAGAACATTTCACAGAATGAATAGCTGTGTATAAGGTGACAAATTCATGCTGCAACGTAAAACAATAACTCACCCACTCACTGCAGAATGATTGTAGTACTACGAGTGTCGGAACTCCATTTTAACATACTATTTGACTCACTGCGCCATGACAGTTCTGTGGAATAGGAGCCAGTATCGGTGTCATTGCATGATTCAATGTTAAACTTGTATTGAAAAAACTACACATACTACATTCTTCCCATTGTTAGCATGAAATTAGTACCGATATGTTTCAAGTCGTTATATTCGCAATGTTTGCTGGGTCGTGCAATGTATTCTAACACCATTATCGTGGCATGTCTGATAACTGCATAACTAAAGTTTATTGAAACCATTTTATCACTTTGCATTGCAGCATGCAGTGGGGTGATCGCCTCAGGGGAGGTAACTGCTATTCTCCCTGGGATGGGCGAGAAGATGCCGGAGAACACTACAAAGTACTTCTTGGATGCCCTGCTCACAGTGATGGTTTCAGAGGTGGGGTACTATAACTGTGTTACATTCGCGTTATCTCAGAGTTAATCCAAAAATAAAATATAAATATATATATATTAATAGTCCATTTATGAATAATGAAGTGCATGACAAGTACAACAAATGAATTGAATTGAATTGACTCCATGCTAATGTATGCTTGAGGCGCTAAATGCTACGTTATTATTTACCCCGGTCAATGAATCACTGCATTCATTTAACCTTCTTGACTGCCTGGGGCTATTGATCCAACCCATATTATAAGCCATCTATTAGATCGACATCAACAAAAATGATGCACATTGCATCACCAATGTTTTTCTATATTGTACTGCATAACTCAACGACTCCATCCTTAATTGGAAGTGTTGCTGCTTCCAGGTGATAAAGATCGAGTGGATGAACAAGGACATGCGAGAGACGTGCTTCGTGTTCCTGTTCAACAAGTTCAAGGCCAACTATCTCCACTGGCTGCTGCCAGACTTTCAGACGAGGGACATTTACGAACCAGTATTAGGTAATGTATGCTCTTGAATACTAGGGCGGGTTATCAGTGACGTCAAAACTCCAGTCTATTTTAGAAATCAAAAGTTTTATTGTAATGGCGCGAATATGAAGTCGTTATACGTTTACATGATTTGTTCTCTTTGGATATAATAAAATTACCGTAATCTGCAGTTGTATTCTTCACAATGTTGTATTATTGTAGAACTACCTCAAGTGCGTTCTGCCAAGGAGATGATAGCGAAGGACGACCCGTGTAATGTCACTGAATGTCGCGACTCCTTCATACGATGGCTGGCCAACTTCACCCTCACCACCAAGAAGCCGGACAACTACATCATCATCAAGTAAGCACCACAGTTGTCTCAGTCATAACTGATAAATGTTTACAACAAAAAATAATTGTTTTCTACTATCCCTCAGGATATCTTTATCATTGGGAGAAATGGTTTGGGCTAGTGTTATTGTCAGTACCAGCAGGTGCTCGCAGGTTTACTGCAACATTCAGTGCTACGGGTGTTGCGGGTTTCCTCCTGCCCTAAACTGACAAGTCGTGATGAAAGTGAAAGGATATTGAAAGCGGCTCTAAATTCAAATTTAATAAAAGTTAAAATACCAGTGATAGTGTGAGTGTGATAATAGTAGCGATAAATGAATGTTGCTCTCCACAGTAAAGCCCCGAGATTACAAAATTTTTCCATACTCTACTCAGTACTCAGTTGAGTACGAAATCGTACTCCGAAAGTTTCTTAACTCCCAGCCCAAGAATTGGCTGCATGCCTGGGACAGGTATTATCCACAGGCGGACAAGTGAGATAGTCCAGATTAATAAGCCCTATACCTACTGTCTGACAGGACACAGGGACAGGTGCCTCAAATATAGTTAATGTAAAGCCCTGGAATTGGAAAAGAGATTAAGGAATTATGGTAGGAATGTGAAAGGAAAAAGGAAGGAATCGTGAAAGAAGGGAACAGGAAATTAATTATGAATGAATGAGAGAGAGGAATGAATTTGGTAGGGAACGAATGTCTATTATATATATGTATGATTTGTATTGAGTGGGAAGAAAATATTTCATGGATAAAATATTTTGTACATTTCAGGGGAGATAACTATTATGATTAATGCTATGCCATAATTTATGTGAGCTAATGTTGTAAGACGTACTGTAATTTTAGTTTGAAACTATGAAATGTGGCAATGGTAATATTTTATTCTATTTCCATTTGATCCACAGTTTCATTTCTGCATATTATTTTAAAGGTATTTATCAATTTGTTTCCAGTTTGGCTGACCTTGAAAGGTCGCGTGATGACCTACTTTTGGAACTGCACAGACAACCCAATCAGAGCCCCACTGATAATAATGTAGGTTCATGTTTGACAATGTTTAAATATGCTTTAGAAATGAAGTATTTAATAATAATAATGATGATAATAATAATAATATTAATAAATCAAACTAATTTTCAATTGTGGTTTATTTCCTGAAAATATAAATGGCAGTACAATATTCTATGGTTCTATATTAATTACCAATGTGATCATGATATGATGCACGGTCTGTACTGTGGCACTGCAGTTATCATCATTGGTCTGTCAGTACGAACTGGTGTGTGCAGGTTTACTGCAACATTAGGGCAGTATGGAGGTTGGAGGTTTCTTCCTGCCCTAAACATAACAAGCCGTTATATAAGTAAAAGAATCTTGAAAATGACTCCAAATCCCAATTTAAAAAACTAAACACATGTAGTAATAATTACCAATGTATTTCAGACACTAAAACGCTATTTTGCTGACGTAGAGAAACTCTCGGAGGACCTCGGCAAACAGCTGTGGATCATTCTACACAGAACTCTTATGTCTGTGAGGAGAGAACCTACACTTATAGTTACTGCCCTCCGAATAATAGAGAGGGAGGAGAGGTAAGTTGTCTCCCTTAGCACAACAAATTTTAGGATTTTAATTTTTAATATCCAATAGCATGTTCACAAATCCCCGTACAAATCTTTAGGATAATGAAATCATACTAAAAAATGTTCCATCTGAGCCAAGCGTATCTATTGATATATTGCGAATATTCAGTATGGACCAGTTTTCCGAGTGATGTTCCAGTCTCTGCTAATGTTAAGAGTGGACCAGCTTCACTGATATTCCAGGCTTATTGATAATATTGCTATATATGTAGGATGGACCAAGCTTGGAGGAAGATAAAGAACCAGAAAGGGTTCATGCCACCTGGCCGACCCAAGAACTGGAGAGAGAAAACCTTCACTGTGTTTAAAGATTCAATTTCTGGGAGGTAAGATGACTAGTAGTAGTAGTATAGCCAATTATTATAAGTGCTAGCAAGCTTTCCTCTTATACATAATTATATATTTACGTGATTTCTGCAATTCCAATATAAGGGAAGCAACTCCATTTCTCTTGGTTGTCATTTTAGTCAGGTGGGATATTCACCAGTAGGCACAGTGATTCTGTGGAGTGTAGGATAGGAATAGTTGGGATCTAACATGACAGAATGTCGGAGAAAAATATGTTAAATTGCCACCGAATTTGATGAATTGATTTAATTGTTTTAAAGTTATTTCAGATTCAAAGGGAACTGCAGTAAACTGACATTCTATTGGATTTTTTATCAATCGACATTTTTTTATTTTATAAATATCCAGTATAATATGCAGTAATATGGATATTTGTTGCTCATGATAAACATATTTCATATTCTTTTGTGTTTTAATTTGTTTTTATTTGTTTCATAGAATCGAGGGCAACCAACTGGAAGATCGAAGCAGCAATAAAATGTGGCTCGTCCAACACCTGGAACTCACTCGACAACTCATGATCGACGACTTCAAAGTAGTCAAGGTTAGACAATCTCTATTGAAAATCTCTTTTCAGTTTACATCATATCATAATAATGTATACTGCGGCAAATCCTTGCCCGAGTGTGCACACATGATCATGGTATTACCCTGGTCAATAGATTAGTGGAAACAAGTCGTGATATTAGTGAAAGATTCTAGAAAGCGACTTTAAACCCCAATTAAAAAATTAAAATTAAAAATTAAAATATTAGTGGAACAAAATGTACAAGTAGATTTCTCTTCATCATCAGCTTGTATATTTATTGATTGATTGATTGATGTATCAATTGATTGATTGATTAATCTGGTATTTTTCTCACTTTAGACTTTGCTGCCACCTGTGTTTCCGCCAGATTATCACATAATGCAGCTGTATATTAAGATGTACCACCAAGCGCTTGGCAATCACGTGAGTAGTTTCTGGCAATCACGTGAGTAGTTTCTGGCAATCACGTGAGTAGTTTCTGGCAATAACGTGAGTATTTTCTGGCAATCACGTGAGTAGTCATTAGCAACAAATTGTAATGGGTACAATATTTTTTCAGTGATTTTAAGCAATAAATAGATAGATCATCCACTCACTAAAACTTGGATTTTCTAAAATTACCCATCTGCTATTTCTGTAGAGGCCCCAAGGTTACGGGAAAAGATTAATACGAGTTCATGCTCAACTCAAAGTTTTGTTCATAAATCATTATGCAAAATTTTACTTGAGTAATCTTGGTAAATTTCAGTACGAAATGTGACTAATTGTGATGCGGATCTGTTCCAGCTGATTGAACTCATTGACCAGGAGTTGGAGGGGAACGAGATTGTGTCTCTGCTTCAATGGGTCCATGCTTATGAGTAAGTTTGCAATATTGATATATACCGGTAAGTGTATATTTGCAATCAATATGAATAATCAGCCAAGAATTCAGCTAATGTCGGTTAATTCCCTTGATTTGCTCTTAATTAAATCTAAATTGAGCGATGAGAATTGACTAAAAGTTGTATGTTTTGTATTCAAGTAATGTATTATTTTATTTTGCAGCTCTCCAGATCTTCTGAGACACACAGAGTTGAAGCTTGACCCTAAAGAACTCGGACTTGGGCCACTTCTCGGAAACAGTGTGATAGAAGATTTGCAAAATCAGTAAGTCCCTTGAATTTCTTGCTACGTCATTTGTCGTTGGATATTTCTGCAAGATTTCCTACAGTAATGTCAAGTCATAAATTTGTTCTACCCGGTACCTGTCCTAGATTATTAACTGTGAAATATCGATACTGTGCCTGTACACAGTTATTATGTCTGTACTTTCTGTCCGATGCATGTGCAGTTACACTGTATGTTGTTGATCCTTGGTAACTGCGCATGCGTCGGACAGAAAGTACAGAAATAACAGCTAGAAAGGAGCACTACCTATATTACCCGGTAGTTTGTGGAAATGGAAGAGTTGTCTCCCTTAATGTGTTATCCCTACTTGCAGCCATCAGAAAATAATAGTACAGTGTAACTGATATTTATAATGGGTCAGATACACCCACTAAGGCATGTTCAAAGCATTACATTATTAGGTGAACATATTAGTCATACTGATTTATTTTAAATTATTTTTTATTTATTTTTCCAGATATTTAAAGAATATGAAACAGAACATAGCTGAATGGACGCGGAATGCTCTTAAAACAGACGTTAAGGTATTTATCAGAACTAGAATAGAAAATGTATTCATATTATTGTCCACATTCAGCGTTACAGATGTTATGGATTTCCTTCTGCCATTCACTGACAAGCCGTTGGATGAGTGAAAGATTCTTGAAAGCAGTTCTAAAGCCCAAAATAAAAAATAAAAATTCTAAAAGATTTTTTTTAAAATCCTAATTCATAAATATGATTTATTAATCTCACAGTCATATGATCCTTCTTTGAAACAGCCATGGCCCTGAGATTACGAAACCGTTTCAAGTACAATTTCATGCACAACTCTGTTTTGTTCACAAATCACCATATATAATTTGAGCTTGAGCATGAAATTGCACTCAAAAGGTTTCGTAATCTTAGGGCCTGTACAAAGAAAGATGGATCAGGTATGTTAATGTGATTTTTCCCGGTATCTGTGAAATATCGGTCGTACTCGTTGTTTTGTGTGTGTTGCGCCCTCCATGATGTCGTGTGTGTGTTTCTGTAGGACTGGATGAAGGAAGAGGAACCAGAAGCTGACGGCGACGGATTCTTCAACACTCCTCTCCCCGTCATCATCTTCCAGATGATGGAGCAAAATGTAAGACCAGAAAAATGTACTCCCAAAATTGTACGCCATTTTTTATAATGTTGTTGTATGTTTCAGCATCAAAGAGTAATAATGGTAATCCCATCGTTGTTCGTGAAAGTTACATTTTTGACATGATATTGATAGGATGCGCTATCTGTAGAGTGGCAATGCCGATATCATCCTTGTTCTTGTCAGTACCAGCGGGTGTTCGCAGGTTTACAGCTACTGCGGGTTTCCTCCTGCCCTAAAACTGACAAACCTTGATATAAGTGAAAGAATCGTGAAAGTGACTCTAAACCCTGATTAAAAAACAAATGATCATCATTTGCTATGCTCCTCTCCTTGTACTGGTAAGTTCTAATCGTTTTTCCATTGTAGCTTCAAGTCGCACAGCTGATTCATCAAGACCTGGTCAAGAAGGTTCTGGAGTTGTTCACAGACGAGCTGCGGCAGTTTGCCAAGGAATACACAGGTAAATCCTGGCTTGCATTTCATGAGAAGCTCGTACTGTCGTCCTGGCCTAAATCCGTCCATGCGCCATGCTTTGACTATAACAGGAAATGATGATTTACACCCAGACTACTGGCATTAGAAGTACTCAAGCGACCTTCATTGTGATAACTTTGTTTTAGTTTTCTGTCAATTTTAATTCTGCAATACTATGGTGTGTCTCGTCGCAAATGGGTGAAAGCTTACCGCAGCAACATTAAACTCCATATTCACTCACTCACTCACTCACTCAACATCTTCACAAATGGGTAAAAGATTCCCGCAGTGACGTTAAACATTGTTTTCTCTCGCTTACTACCGGTGCTTTCTCTAGAGATCTAATTAGACAAGAAGGCCACACATTATATGAGGATGATTTTTATGATCGTTGTCCAATGTTGAATTTCAGTGGAAATCAATGTCTTCAAAGACAGACATCTGGCCAACAGAAACGAACAGAAGTATTTTCTTCATTATGTTGTGAGTATTACACTTTTATTAGAATGTTATATATGAGCGGGTGTTACATAGGATGGGGTTGGGGTGGGTAGTAACGTAATGGTTAGAGCATTGGACTTCCGAGCCAAAGGTTCCAGGTTCAAAGCCTGTCCCAGGAGCCTGGAATCAATGTTCACGAAAGTTACCTTTCTGACGCGATATTGATAGGATTCCATGGCAATGCAGATATCATCCTTGGTCTGTCAATATCAGTAGGTACTCACAGGTTTACTGCAACATTCTAGTCACAAATGGGTGAAAGTTTCCCGCAACGACGTTAAAATCCATAATTATTCACTCGCTCACTGCAACATTCAGCGCTACAGATATTCCAGTGACTTTCGACATTATTATTCTAACAAATTTCTTCCATTTATAATCTTGTGCTTGTTTCATTATCTTGCATATTATTTGATGTATTCATTGCATATCGATGAATTGTTCCTGTTGTGACAAAAAACAATAATCCAATCAATCAATCAATCCATTTATGATCGTGCATATGGGTGAAACATTCATGCTGCAACATAAAGTGATAATTCACCCAATCAATCCATATGTGTGAATCATTTACTCGCTCGATTTACTATCGACCAATCGTCGCTCTTCAGATCGCCAACGCCAACAACGCGCTGTGTTTCGGGGACTACATGAAGGAGCTGAGGCGGCGGTACCTGAAGAGCGAGTACGAGGAGGAGGCTGAGGAGGAGGAGGAGGCGGACATCAGGAAGGACCGCTTCCAGCTGCTGACCGACACCTTCGCACAGATCAGCACTCTGTGGTACGTAGAGGCAGATGTACGCAGATCTTCTTCTCGGAGGTTGATTGTGGATTCAGGCCTGTTTTCCTCATTGTATAGATCTCCTTAACCAGTTTATTTAGTTCTTAAATTTGCAAATGTCTAGATTTTCAAATTGAAGAGTTGTCTCCCCCGATGTGCTCAAATACACATATATTTTCTGATAGTAAGAATAGAAACTTGTTATGCAGTGGGGGGAAAGATCATGCATGAGAAAGTAGATCAGAATCTTGTTCACAGGTCTGTTATATATATATATTAATATTGGAGAACAGTTTTATATAAATTACGATTACGATACAATGTCTGTATGAATGCTATGCTGTCTGCATTAGTCATGGCCATGGATGTGATTTATCCCATTATTAACAAAAGTATCGTGGAAAGCCTAAAATTAACGAATTGACAAATTATGCATCGTTGTGTATACTGTTTAAGATTAAAATGCATGCAAGATTATATATCGATTCCTCAAAATGAAAATAAAATTTGTGAATCTTTTCATTTCAGCTGCAAGCAAATTCTGGACGAGTTATTCATTGATCTGAAGAACAGCAACTGTCTGAATGAACTGATGACCAGAGCCTGGTAATCACTGTTTGTAGTCAACTTTAGAACAATTTAGTTCTGTTCCATATAAGGGCTGCATTCGGGCTACAATACTTATTTTTACAAAGTGCTACATAGCGCTACAGTATTCGTTCAGCCAACACACAGAAGTACATATAGCACTACTTTTTTACTTTGGCATTTTAGCCCATATTATTTTGTTTGAAATAGTAGGTAAACCCAAAGTATAAAGGGAATTAACTGCATGCATGCGCAAACCGATTTCCTGCTATTTTCCTACAAAATCATTCAGCCAGCCACTACTTTGTAGAAAGGTAGTGTAGTGTGGTGTGGTGTGGTGTGGTGTGGTGTGGTGTGGTGTGGTGTGGTGTGGTGTG
>JAUTBZ010147905.1:0-12043 GCA_032361785.1 Lepetodrilus galriftensis
TGTGTGTGTGTGTTGTTTGGTGTGTGTGTTTATTTTGGTGTTCCCTCCTTGTGTGTGTGTGTGTGTGTGTGTGTGTGTGTGTGTGTGTGTGTGTGTGTGTGTGTGTGTGTGTGTGTGTAGTTTGGTGCGTTTACAGTCGCCTTCCAGCGTAGTTGATTTCGGAAGACTGGCCTCTCCTTGCATAGAGCTGGAGAGCGGTGAATGTTTTTGTACTATGCTGGAGTTCCACCAATATCAATGCCGCAGTTAGCAAGGATATCCCACCCGGACACTTTAATCTGACTCCGACCCCGACCAGCTGTTTCCCTTATGCTGAACGCCAAACCGGGGTACGACAACACCCAGCTTTTAACGTGTTTTGGTATGACGCGGTATTGGTTTGACCCATTGACCTTCAGTACGCTCTACGCGGGCGCTCTACGTTTTACACCACGGAGTCAGTATCTAATTATTATTATGTATATTATGTATATTATGTATATATATATATATATATATAAATTATATAATAATTATTATTATGAAGACGCCCTACTTGAGTTTAAAGTGCATCATGCCATGTCAGAACCTTTAAATGATGCAACAATCAATAGGCCTCTGTTTGTTCATATACAACCCATTCCATGTCTCTTTCAGTGCATACTCAAAGCCGATGACAATAACTACTATGAAAGTAAGATCGGCTCTGCTATCCTCATAATAACAGTGGGAACGTCATCCTCTTCAACGCTAACCTTCAGCACGTCAACCTTTACCGGTGGTGTCAATGAACTGGACGGGATAGGTACAGTCTTCCTCTCTGCGAAAATCTCTTCAACATCAACCGGGGTGAGCCTTCTGCGTTAGGAGCTAAGGATATCCATGTGAACTCATGGTCGTGCACATTCGTATGCAAATGAACATTTAGTCACATGAATTCACACTTATTATGACGCCATGCCATTTGCTTTGCGTTCGTTCGCATCCACTGTGAATTCAGTGATATACAAACAAATACTCGAAATTTTAACACCATTTTTCGGGATTCATCTATATTATTTCTTCAGTATCGGCTGATTATGCATGAACATATTGGTTTGGATTTCAGCAAACAATAGAGTATTCACTGATAGGAGTCTTCCCAGATGCAGGATTCTTCAGCATTGATCGGACACGTGGCTTCATCTCCATTGCCAATTCTTTGAAAGGTGATCCACGAAAGTCGTTGACATACAGGGTAAGTACGCTCCATGTCTTGATCCTAGTTATTGTGGTTATATGTAAAAGAGAAACCCGCATGACATCTATAGATCTTTAGACTTATCTATGAGCGTATTCGTTTCAAACAATCGACCAACCCCAGGGTGATGAAATTAGCCAATGACCAAACACGACCCTCATTGGCTAATTTCATCACTCGGCCGTCACCCTAGGGTAGGTCGCGTGTTGAATCGAATACGCTCTATGAGACTGGTGTATATACCTATGTCCTATGATACCTCATCTGTGTCCATATTCCCAGTCGTCCCCTTCGTACCAGTAACCAGTGCCAACTTGTCCGAACTGAAATATCGCCATACGACCTACACTAATAATGATAGTTTATTTCGTACATGTAGGTCTCGGGCTCATGTAGCCTACAGTTGTAGTTTACATAAATGCATAGATTATATAAAATAGTGTCTGACCATAATAGCGTATTTTACGAACTTTAAGAAAAATAACTTTTATATATAACCAGCATGTGTATTTCAACACCTAACAATGATTTATATTATGCTTACTATTATGCAGTCGTATCAGGTTATACTGATTACAATAGTTCATTCTTCTTACAAATCCATTGATAAAAAGATCAGAATCACCCACATCCTGTTCTATCCAGACATAATCAAATCCATACTGAAACAATAAATAGCTAACACTATCCATGTATTGTTTTCAGCTGATAGTGTCTGCCAAGGATCCCGCCATGCCTACCGTCCAAGCCACAGCCACTGCTGTGATCACCGTGAAGAGGAACAACTATGCACCGGCGTTTAACAAGACCAGTATGCAAGTAGCTATTGCCCCAGACGTGGACATAAGTACATGGTGCTTGGTGGTGGGTGTGTGGGATCCTGAAAATGTAAGCATGTTCCCGTTTCTGTACACAGATCTATATGTAATACGTGATAAATCATGATTAGCTATGCGATTCCATATACATCTTGAGTGAAAAACAGCACTAAATTATCGAGAACAATGTAATGAATACTCATACTAACCAGAGACATTATAGAATATATTAATTATGGACATCTGGTAAAAAGATAATACAAAACTACGAACAAATACTAATATAGTTATAACCAGTGAGGCATGTGGAAAATGTAGCTGTTGTCCAATATACTTTCGTAGACAAAGAAAATGTACATATTTTCAAGTACAAATACAATTGTTCATGAACTACGTCAAGAAAACGTGATTGTATGCCTCTACGCCATGACCATTGACCTTTCCAGGATGCGCTCACATGCTCGTTTGTCAATCCAACTGCAAAGATCAGCGAGTTCTTCACCATCAACCCACGCACCTGTCTCTTGTCAATGAAGAAATCCCTGACCACAGATGCTTCCAAAACAAAATTCTTCACTGTAAGTTTGTTTGTGCATTAGTTACTCAGTAGCTACAATGGGTGAACGAACCTGTAATTAAGCTTCGCTTCTTCTGAACATCAACCTTCTGAATATCAATTGGACTGATTAATAGAATGTGAATATACCTATACAGTATACCTACTTGTGTGTAGACCGCACCTCTTCTGCAGAAACGTAATGTTTCATTTACAGCCTTTGACAATAGACATAATTTACAGGACCACACAAATATATCTGTCTTCAATCGAAGCCAAAAACAAAAGTTAGACGTCCTGATCCAGAATTGTAACACACTTTAATCAGGATCCTGGCATGACATCCGAGGTGAAAGTGTCCTGCCAGAATCCTGATAAGCCTTTGTTAGGATTCTGGGTCAGGACACCTAGCCATTTTTGCCGTGAGTCCAATGATTCCTTGCCATTTTTGCTGTGAGTCCAATGATTCCTTGCCATTGTTGCTGTGAGTCCAATGATTCCTTGCCATTTTTGCTGTGAGTCCAATGATTCCTTGCCATTGTTGCTGTGAGGCCAATGATTCCTTGCCATTTTTGCTGTGAGTCCAATGATTCCTTGCCATTTTTGCTGTGAGTCCAATGATTCCTTGCCTGTTTTCAGTCATGTCCTAAATCACAACTACGTTTCTGTGTCCACAGATTACAGTACAAGTCTCGGACAATGGGCCGACTCCACAGACGCGTACTATGCCGGTGACGATCACAGTAAAACGTGATGGTTTGGCGCCCGTCATAAGGGGCGGCGCTCTGACGGCCACTGTGGTAGACACAGTTCCTGTTGGCACCATTGTGAAGAACATCCCATTGTTTGACCCAGATCTTAAGGTGGGAACTGTGTGAAGTACATTGATGCCTGTGCATATTTCTAGTTGCGATTGTTGCACCCCTTAGTTAATAGGCTACCTTGTTCTAACATAGACGTGCAAGCCTGGGATCTATAGGAAACTCTTCAGTTGCAACGCCCAGAGAATACAATTTACTTTAGGAGAATTTCACGTACAAGTCAAAGTGTTGTTAACAAATCATGAGTGGGCTTGAAATCATACTTTAAAGGTTTCGTAATCTCGGGACCTTTTGCAGAAATAAAATTCCGTCGTCAAGCATTTCAGCTGTAAGTGGTAAAGAAGAGGTAGATATATTTGTCAATGAAATTACAATGTTATATCAATCATCATAACTTCGTAATTGACAGGGAACACTGAAATGTGACGTTATCGGAGACGGCCTGGGCCGAGCATTCTTCAAGACCGGTCCTGGGCCCACTGACGTCTCTGTCAGCATCCCTCTGACTGTGGACAGCAAGTCAACCACCTCCTACATTGTGAGTGGATTGTGATCATTGTAGAGCCTTCATAACATGATTTGGAGTAAAACCCATTGATATTGTGTTTTACACTTCAGCTACCAATGCCATGCTATAAGAGTGATCCCTGGAGTATGACTATAACGTTGCAACTGCATATTAACATTTATAAAGCAGGTTGGACTGCATGATGTACACAAGGCCAAACCTCTCCAATCTAGTTTACTTTATATTTAATATCCATAACGGAATACTTACCAGCGATACTTTGGACTGTATAGTTCCGTGTGCTATGGTGTGAATTCGTAGCAATATGCATATGTTGCTGTCATTTTAATAATTTTATTAAATATGTCTAGGACATATTTGATACTATTTGGGATAAGATGATGATTCCACAATGGGATATCAAGTTACATTCTCTTTCCACATAATATTATTGACTTATAATTTCCTCACTGTTATCCGGTATTTTCTATACACAGGTGAAATTGAGCTGCTATGACAGCGCCTGGCCTAAGAACACAGTACAAGCAACGTTGACGGTATCCGTGACCAGGACCGTAGGATCCAATACCAATACCGGAAATCGACCTCCTGCATTCCCCAGCACCACCGTCCAAGTCCTATGTCCCCGGTCCACGGCGGCATGGGTGGAGCTTAAACGTCTAGTCGCAGTGGATCCCAATGGGGTGAGACTTATAGCCATGATACCATAGCCACACGGCATACACAGTTAGGGGTCCGAGCCAATGGTCACTTAAACGTTGATGCTCAAAACCAAACCAGGACACCCGAGGTGAGGGTGTCCTGCCAGGATCCTGTCTGATACAGTTAGGATCCAGGAACATGTACCGTGGCGATGCAGTTATCATCCTTGGTCTGTCAGTACCAGCCGGTGCTCGCAGGTTTACTGCACCATTCAGCGGTACAGATGTTGCAGGTTTCCTCCTGCTCTAATCTGACAAGCCGTGATACCATTGAAACAAACAATGTTGAAAGCTGCTTTAAACCCCAATTTAAAAATACATAATAAAACATAATACATGTATATTCATGAAGGGAACTACAAGAAAGTCCTACTCTCAGAATACAGGGGCTGGTTTGTGTATAGGAAACACGAAATCTGCACGGAGGACAAATTACTCTGATGATTTTCTTAAATTAAAATGTGTAATGTCTGATAGTATGTTTTTATTTAGGATTCCTTAACATACGCTGTAATCAGCTCTTCATCAGGAGCCTCGACCTACTTCTACTTGGATCCAGTTGGGGGTCAGCTTATGACCCGGGCCAACATCTTCAAGGGTCACAAAGCTAACCCATCTACACCAATCGTCTATACAGTAAGTCCTGTCCATCACTAGCTGTCTATCACGTGTATCTCCGCGTGCCTTCGTATAAGCTCAAGGCAACCGAGGGGGATAACCCCAAACATATTTTTCTTGCTGATTATTTACCATTAAAGTATGTATCAATATAATTAAAAGTAAATACGAAAGTATCGATCCAAAGATGTTGACATGCAAGATGTTGGGTGTATGTCAATAATATGTTAGGAGCGATAGGTTCGTATCTGATTTTATTAGATTGTTGTTTGATGTGGACCGCCACCATTGAGTAATATTCACAGAAAAATATGCTGAAAGCGTCTTAGTGAAGATGAACACCATCATAAACGGCATAACTTGTGCATGTACATATCAATGTACTTATGTGTTTTACAAATTCAATTCTATTTTATTTTCAATAATCTCAAAATCCAAGATGGCGAAATGATGAAATTATGCTCATTGGAACGACTCTTGGTAAATGCAGTACTATCCAGAAATCAAGATAGCTGCTACGATAATAGTCAATATTGCTACTATGGAACCGAAAACTACCTAGAAATGTCATACCATCATAACTGCCTCGATGAGGTAGTGGTTAGCGCATCGTCGCCATCGAGAGCATTCAGTGAAAGTGGTTAAATAACCAACCAACCGACCAATCATTCTTGTTGCTAATAATCATTCCATTCAGTGAAAGCGATCCAAAAATTCAACCGATCATTCTTGTTGCTAATAGTAATTTCTTTCAATGAACAGCTGGTGAAAGCAGTTCGAAAATTCAAACAACCAATTCATAATTTGTGTCGTTCATATCAATTTCTCTCAATCATGTAATTTCTTTATTTTTAAGCTTTTCAATAAGAGTATACAGTAATGTTTCGTTGTAATTCCAGATGGATGTAAGCGCTGAGGACCCATCTGGAGCTAAGACAACAGTGACAGTCACAATTACAATACCACCATTAGTCCTTCCGGTGGTTGCTGTGAAAAAGATCGATGTTAACATTAATGTGAATATGCCTGTAGGCATCGTTGTTGCCACCGTGGTGGCTCAAGGGCAAGGGGTAATTATGTTAATATTTAATAGTAATACTTCTCTACAATAAGAATTCTTGTTATGTTTTCTCCTTTATTTTCTTCTTCTTCTTCTTCTTTACTTCTTCTTTTTTCTTTCTTCCTTCTTCTTCTTCCTTGTCTTCATAACCTTCCTCTTCTTGTCTTTCTTCTTCATTGTATTTTCTTCTTCATTAGTTCTTCTTTTCTTTTTCTTTTCTTCTTCATCTTTCTATATTTATTCTTTCCTTCTCTATTTATTATTTCCTTCTTCTTGTTGTTTCTTCCTCTTCCTATTCCTCTATGTCTTTGTGTCTTCTTTCTTCTTCTTCTTCTTCTTCTTCTTCTTCTTCTTCTTCTTCTTCTTCTTCTTCTTCTTCTTCTTCTTCTTCTTCTTCTGTTTTATTGAATAAGTCCAGTGGTTACCCTTCCATGTGTAAATAATATGTAGGTATGTATTAAGAAACAGTGAGGTGTATTGTCGATAGTCTCAAGCAATTTCTTTTTTCTTCAATAAAACGTATACTATCGCAACGACTATGTTTGCAGTAGCTCTAATATAAGAGCTGACAACGACTAGTTTTGTACTACTCTATCTTGATGAAACAAGGAAGGCCAACTGAGAAGACACACATCCATACCATTGATGAAATACGTATTTTTTTTTTTTTTACGCGAATATCTTAATAGTGAAAACCAAGTTCACAAACTGGACGCAATGTTTATATAGCTATTACATTGTGTACTTGATATGTTTGATTAGTGTTTTTAATTCTGCTTTGTTTTCTTTCAAGGTACGATGCGAGATAATTTGCCAATACCCCTCCGAGTCATACCAAATTAACCCGCTGTCCGGTGCAATATCTCTCATTAAACCTCTGACATCAACCGTCTCCCAGTTTAAGGTAGGCCTAGTTACCTTGTAGCCATCGGCATCTAACTTCTAAGGTTGTACAGTTTGTGTGCACTTTCATAGTAATCATATTTACTACGTACATTAAAAAGGGTGTATACTCACATTTTGTAAGTTTGCTGCTTATATGTTTATTACGTGTACTGTATTTACTGGTGCAAGCTTACTCACAGCAACAACAAAAAGACGTTAGGTGTCATGTTAGGTGTCCATACCAGCACACCTAATGTAGATACTCAAAAATAAACCAGGATACCTGAGGTGAAAGTGTCCTGCCATCATGAAACAGGAAATCTATCTATTTCGTGACTTTGCCATATGTGCTGTATACTAGTACACTGTACTAGTCATGGACTTCATACCATGTAAGGGTCGCTCTGTGTAAGTTCACTGCTGCTCAATATAAATGCACTCATTATTATTATTATTGTTATTATTATTATTATTATTATTATTATTATTATTTTTATTCTTCTTCTTATTATTATTATTATTATTGCTCTGTAAGTTCACTGCTGCTCAATATAAATGCACTCACTATTATTATTATTGTTATTATTGTTATTATTATTATTATTATTATTCAGAAGTTTGACCTAAGTTCACTGTTTCTCTTTTTCTAGTTGGTAGTGGCTGTCTATTTTGCTAGCGATCCGTTAGCACGAGCATTCGTTGATGTTAAAATAAGTGTGACAACCAATATACAGTCTCCTGTGTTCGAGTCTTCATCATATTCGAAAACCATCTCGACCTGCTTCCCTATCGGTGGCACAATTCTGTCCGTCAACGCCACAGATCCAGACTCGGTACGTAGTTTACATGGTGTTGTACGTGCACAGTCATAAGGGCAAATATATACATTAGAAGACACAATCTATATCTAAGGCTGTGATAGGATATCTTTATGAATGATGCGTATATTTAGGAGATAAACGGTTCCTATTGCACATTTTCCGGGAGGTTATCGTGATTAACCAGCTGGGAATTTTAAAAACATATTTATGTAATATAGTGTAATTTGTTAACGAAACTATCTAAGGCGCTATATACAATGTGTTATACTATTATTATTATTATTATTATTATTATTATTATTATTATTATTATTACTACCGGTATTATACTATTGTTGTTAACAATGTATTGAGGTTATTATAAATGTTAATACTATTTTAAAATATCTCGTTCCTAGAACACTGGGGTGACATACTCCATGCTTGGGTCGGCTGCAGTCAAGAGGATGTTCTTTGTCAACCACGTGACAGGCGATGTCATCTTGGTCACCAATCTTAATGGGGCATCTCTCAACGGCCTCAACATGGTACGTTATATATACACTACTAATATATACAGTCCTATAGAAACGAGTACATATAACACTTTTGATTACACTTCGATTCTTACTGTTACAAGTCAGTTTGAAAACTAGTAAATGTCCTGAAAGAATATTGATTTGCTATCTGATTATTTGCTATCTGATTAGGACATTACTTAATAAGAAACATTTACGTGAAGTACTAATATAAAGTTGGTTTGTGCAACATGATATGGGATTTATTCGGCAATATTCTGAGTAATGTCCCATGTTAAAATCTGGAACTCGAATACTGGTAATTCTAAAATTAATTTATCTCGCTGTGAGATGTCATTTAATTAATTGACTTTACTGTAGAGAGGAGTGAGTATGTATATATATATATATATACATACTCACACCTCTCTACAGATATATAATATCTGAGAATTCGTATCAGTTGTGTCTTAAAAATAGCGAGTTATCAACATCAGCCATTACGTTTTGCATGTTAACAGTTAAGATGTTTTCTACAAGCAGGGCATGTTCAACACGCAAGTCATGATGAGTGTAATAGCCTTGAAATCTGCTATAAACCATAATTCAACGCAGTAATTGATTGTAAAGAATGCCTTGATTTGAAATATGTTTACATTCACATACGTACTTAATTATCCATTGCGTTTCAGATTTGGGTGCTCGCAACTGATAAAGGACAACCAAGTAGAAGCGCGGTCACATTTGTGAAAATTACTATTGGATTACCGGTACGTTACCACGTAACCACCTCCTATTTTTTTACAATAAGTATATAATTATATATAACGTATTTGAAAGGAAATAATGATTGACGTAGCCTACCGTAAATATTGCAAACTGAAAGAATGCATATACTCAATGGCATTATAGAGAAAGATGTAAAAAGAATAAGATCTAATAGGCCTTTGTATTCGGTTCTTCAGTTAATAATATACTTGTTATCTAAACTGGTGTGTGTGTGTGTGTGTGTGTGTGTGTGTGTGTGTGTGCGTGTGTGTGTGTGTGTATGTGTGTGTGTGTGTGTGTGTGTGTGTTTGTGTGTAGGGGGGGGGGGTGTACAGAGGGAGTATATTGGAGAGGGGGAGGGTGTGAAGACAAGGGTTGATGTATATGGTGTGATCGAGATTATTGTGGATGCTAGATATTAGTTGTGGAATGGCATCTACCCGTGGTTCCTTTTCAGTCCTTGTGTAAAAACACGACCTAATTGATCTAACACGATCAAATCAAATATATGGATAGGAGGAAAGTATCTTAATGCATCCATACTGTATAAATATAGATCACTGTCGATCCATCCTCGAAACAGTCCATTATGTCTCCTTGGCATCTGTTGGATGGATGGTACGGAGACATGTTGGCCACTGGCCAGTGTCTCGGTAATGCATTACTGCAGTGGCAATAGCCTACTAATCCAGCGACATACGCTTTCCGACATACAACATGACGTACTAGTATTTACTGTTATTATTTTAGATGCAATGAACCCTACTCACAACTCAACATTATTGAGAATACTGCTCTAGTATGGGGGTGTATTGGTGTTGATATGATTGTGAGAAACTTACATCATGGGTGGGCAATGTAACGGAAGATCATCTTCACGTCACCTATAGTGGTTGTGTGTTACCTGACCTTTGTGTTAATGATACACCTGTAACAAGTTGTGGAGTCCACCACATCTACGCGACCACCATCACACTAGAGAGGAAGATAGACCACATAATAACTACCATGTATGTGGGCTGAGTAGATGGTTACTTGGTAACGAAGTTATAGTCATCCGAAACTAATCATAGAATTGAAATATTTAAGTTAACGACCAATTTTTTCCTGTATATATTCAAAATAATACAATTCGTCCTTGAATTATATTCATATTAAATAATCTAATCCTTATGATCGATCAATCATACCGTGGAGAATTCCTGGTGTAGAAAAAACATTATCACCTCCGCCACCTACATCAGAACATCACGTGACCGGCACCACTGCCCTCTATCGGACTAGTGACGAGACTCAGATGCTTCCTGTAGCATGGATACCCTTCCTCGTGGTGCCAATTAGTCGAGCAATCTCTCGCACGTGTTTCCCACTGCGACCTACCGATGCGTTGGCACGCGCTGAGCGCCCTCTCTGACCCGCCGCGCACAGAATGTGTTAAGGACACCTTGCTACAAGGTGTCAGGTTGGTTCTTGAAGGTGCTTAGTGTTTATTTCCTTCCAGACAAATCTGATCTACGGAGATAACATAACGTATCTAACAGTCGTGGTGTATCCACGTTAAGTCAGCAACGTCTTCTCGATGGATCAGATATACCGGTTAAATAACGATGCAGTCATTGAAACGTTAATTCATGAGACTGTGCATGGTCATCAAATGTGTTCCTCCCAAACGTTCTGCGATCATTCCAAAGTATGTCATCTACACATGAATAGCAATGATGTAAGCAAAGCTGAAAGAGCTTAAATTTAAGAGAGAGAGAGAGAGAGAGAGAGAGAGAGAGAGAGAGAGAGAGAGAGAGAAAAGGAGAGAAAGAGAAAAAAGGAGAGAGAGAGAGAGATAAAATAATAATACATTGTAATAACAATATTAATAATGGACATATATTATATAATTCTTGAAATCCACCACATAAGAAATTCTCATAGTGTTACATTATTATCCCCGGTCAATGGACCAGCCATGTTCTTTCTCAACTCCCTGGGGATCATACAGTCCAAGCTGCCGTTTCCAATGCTAGACGTTGGCTATCATTCACATTTCTATCTCGGTATATATTTATATCCAGGCCCGATACCATACCAATTGTAACTACAATTATTGTAGGACTATTGTAACTCTACAAGAGCGTCGTATAAGGGGGACATAAGAAGTGGTTGCATTTGTACACTTAATTGAAGGTAACCTTACGTATCCTGGTAATATTAAAATGTGCTAATTAATCTTCTATTTATAATTACCTGGTGTATGATGACAAACAGTGTGGCCTGACTTTGATTGGATACAAAACCCTCCAACATCACACTGTTTTACGTTACACATGCCCACTGGTTTCTGAAATAACATTTTTTACATTGTTTTAAATGCCAAGTTGACATTTTGTATAAATAGTGCCAACTTAAAAAGCTCCCATTTCCAGACAATCCTTTACCCCCTCCCTGCTGCACACTGCTCTTTAGGGCATATCCAGTTGCCTTCAGCAGGGAGAGGGCTAAAGGCATATATACTAACATGGTTTGTTGATATATTTCATGAACAACCGTATGTATCAGAATCTAGAAGACTTTAAGTATAGGTTAAAGTACGAGAATGAGGTCTTGGTGCCAGTAGCAAGACCGAGGGGGAGGTGGGTGGAAAAGTAAGACCGACACCGAGGTCTTGCTACAGGCACAAGACCTCATTCTCGTACTTTAAAGGCATAATATTACAGTTGAATGACCTTGAAAATGGACAAACGAAATTCGATCTGAGA
>JAUTBZ010147916.1:0-12042 GCA_032361785.1 Lepetodrilus galriftensis
ACACACACACACACACACACACACACACACACACACACACACACACACACTACCGTCCTCTCCTTATCTACAGACCATTCTCAATTTACTCCGAAACCAAAATGACTTATCTTAAAACTATCAAAGTATTGAATCTTCACTCCCAGTATGTTCGAGGTAGGATAACCCTATAATATTAAGTGGTCTCTTTATTTTAGGCGCTCAGATAGACAACCATATCAAGATTTAGACCGGGCGTGTTATTGAACTGAAAGTGGACGCGAGATTGCATCAAATCGATATGTGATTCCTGACAGACTTTTACTCCGGTTCAATTTTTCTTTCCCCCTCGATTGAAACGACAACAATTCTATAACTGACAGAACTAGATTGGATTTTGGGAGGGGCAATACCGATACGAGTCACGATTAACTATAACATTATTAAACTGCCGTATATTTATATATGTGTTCGTGGCTTGTTGTACCCCGTATGAATGAAAGGGCGAGATGCAGACGGAATTAAGTAACAGATCTGTTAATATGAAAAGAGTGAGACGAAAGAGGAGGTGCCGCTTAATACTACGGAGCTTCAGTCGAGACATCTCTTTCGTCTTGTTCCAGATCAATCAGACAAACCGAGTCTGTGCACAAGCAGACAAACTGAGTCTGTGCACAATCAGACAAACCGACAGTATGCACATACGAGCAAGAAGATATGACGTTTGATTGGGCCGTTAAATGGCATCAATGCACTGTTTGAAGGCACTTTATTAAAGGCAATCAACTTGGTTGGATTGCTCATTGGATGGTGCTCTCTGTTACACTTAGAACGAGTTCTGTATAAATAGTCTCGGGCACTCCTGTACGAAACGGCATAAATCTAACTCTAACCTTAGTCAGGAATAGACTGTAACCAACTACTAATCATTGCCAAGGTTGGAGATTAGATAGTCCTTGTCAAATATGTTTCGTGGCATTACTTCCCGAATTGTAATGATTTGGAGGTACAAAAGCGATTATATATGTATGCTAAGAGCATGTACTTAGCATTTTAAACTCCAATTCGGTCCAAAAGGACAACTTAATCTGTGATATTATGCCTTTAAAATAAAATGTAAAAAAAAAGAATCATTCAAAAACGAAAAGTCTGCCACGAAACATGTTTGACAAGGACTAGAGGTAAATTGTTACCTAAAAGTGACTCGAGCAGGACGTCGACAAGAGTTACGTCGATTCGTACAGGATGGCCCTGCTTGGTGAACTAACCCGTGTATATACTCACAACATTAACTTACGCAACACGTTGAAATCATAATATGAGATGTTAAAGTCTGACATGAAACTGTCACGGTTCTAAGAAGTGAAGAAGATAGAAGAGTATAGGCCTACCGGTATATATAGTATTGACTTTGAAAAGCGAACCGGAGTTTTGTGTATGCTTAGGAAAGGAGTGAAATGAGTGAGTGAGGTACATAGATTTCCTTTCCAGAATCATTGAACATATATATATGTCTCCGGTCTCGATGCTTTCACCGACAGTATAACGTTGAACTAACCAGATATATAGTAGTAGGCCTACATTATCACCGGAATACATGCACCGGTGCATCAGTAGCAATGTATCCCGTCGTATTCTTTACTCCGGAGAATATTTCCCTGTTTTATTTTACGTTTAGACTGCCGTTGTACGCATTAAAGTAAGACTATCATTATTATATTGGAGAGAAATAATGTTTTTATTCAAGGACACAGGCCCATAGAATATGTTACAATGACGGCTAAAGTTTGAATGAATAAAATAAACAGATCATTGTAAAACATTATATTAGAACATATAATAAGCCCTAGTGACTTTTTAACCTATGTAATCATAGACAACAAGTCACCAGGGATCATTATATGTTCGAATACAATTCTTTATCAATTTTATGCGCGAATTCCATCCAAACGTCTCATGGTCATTTTATTTATGCTCACAATAAAATGACCGTCCGGGAGAAAGAAAAAAGGAGTAGTCCAGTCAACATCTAGAGCGCATTTCTTCCCATTGTATTTTTGCCGATACAGTATAAAGTATTAGTAGTAATACAAATGTAGTATTAAGTAATGAGGTAATACTTTAATTGACGTTCCCGCTACATGGATTTGCAAGTATAGGCATACACATTTACACTTTACTATCATTACATGTACATGTATAGGCCCTACTTTCATACCAGGTTTGGGGATTGCGATCTATCATTCTTCTTACAAAAATGTCAATAAACACATCAACATCACCAAGCTGTTAATGCATGCCACCACCGATACGATTCTCTCTGCTATTTCTCACCCTCCGAGGAATTCCACTGATATTTGCCTAGTACTGTGGCCTAGTACGCTGAAGCTAGGCTAATAGGTCATTAGTGGAAAACAGACAACGTGTTCTTTCTTCATTATGCTATACTGCTATCCTCTATAATGGAAATATCAATACTGCTATTATCTGTATTAATATATCATATCCCGAACTCTTGTCAACTGCGCAGCTTCCTTTATTTCAACTTCCGGCATATGCTGCGTTTAACATTCCAGCACCTGAGATTACGAAATCTTTGAGTACCATTTCAGGCTGAAGCTCAAATTTTATATGGGGATTTGTGGACAAAATGTTGAAAAGCATGATCATGAACTCGTACTACTACTAGTGTTTAATCTTTCTCGTGTTTATCTGAAGAAGAAAATATATAAATAATTTCTAAATATGTATTCTATGCTAGGACTAATCTCGTTAAAATCAGATGTCAGCCCTAACGAGTCATATGTCTGTTTGAGCGTTAGTTTCGGATCTTATTTTAACGAGACTGTAAAACATGACACATGTTGTTCCGTGGTATTTAATGACATGAAATATCTTACAGTACATCAGCCGCTGGTTGTGCCATTATGTCAGTTTGAAGTCAATTCGTCTGGGTTATCAGATCATCCATAACTCGCCGATGTCAGATTATTGAAAGACATAAAGGAACACTAAATACCCCCCACCCACACACCCCACCCCACCCCCCACACACATATATCGATATACAACCTGCGTAATGCAAATATGTTACCACAAATTCTTTCACATTCAGAATTGTATTCAGAATTCCTTTTTGCCATCTAACACTAAAGGATGGGATGCGATGGATGATGAAATCAATACGGCTGATACGCTAAATATACGCTAAAATACGCTGTAATAATATATGCTAAATTCAAAACATTTATCAATCTGAATAGAAAAAGAAACATTATTCTAGTATTATACATGTATATATTAATTTTGTTAAAATTCGAGATGCCATTGACATTGTGTATATGACGACATGATTATTAATCTAAATACAAAAACAATCTCGTTTCGCTCATTAAACATTTGGACATTCATTTCGAAACAGAAAGTCCAAATATCGGAGCGTCTGTTTCGATTTTATTTTAATAGAGATTGAGCTGATTTAGGAATAAAGAGTTTGCCAAAGTAAGTTCTACTATTACAATGACCCTATCATTTCCAAGGCCCATGTGCACTATAATAGGCCTACTTTTATTCTTGTAAATTGCTTTAATAACAGGAAGGACATCACAATTATTAATGAAATTAGGCAGCTGTACATGCTAGTTTTGATATCCTTTGATGTTCGTTACAAATTTACTGTAAGAACGAAATCAAAGGCCTCAGTGTTTTTATTTTAATCTATTAAATCGCAGCTATAATTGATCTACTAATGGTCACACGCATATTGAAAACAATGCATTATGCTCGTCGTCTTATAGCTACGGCTGTATTCGATTCATGCCTCTAGTGGAGCCTGGAGTACTACAACAGGAGTAAACGCGGAGTGAACCAATACGTGAAAAGTTAAAATTAAGAAGTAAATCGACCCGCATATTCGACGCTTTCCTACCCAGAATATAATGTCAACATGTTAAAAAAGACGAATCTATATAATGTTTTCAATGCAGTCGTGCTTCGTTACTCCCAGCTTACTCCTGAGCTTTTCTGACCATCAGAAACACTAGGAGCGTATTCATTTCATCACTCGACCAACCCTAGGGTGAAGGTCGAGTGATACAATGAGTAAATGAGGTTATTCGTATCATCATAAGTGTTGGGCCATTTCATTACTTGATCATCACCATAGGGTTGGGCTATACTGAAACGAATATGCTCGATGAGTTCACCACTCGAGTGTCGCTCTAGGGTTGACCGATTCGTGAATCGAATACAACGGTTAGTTTTGTAGGAGTGGGCGTTAGGGGAAAAGAAAAAGAGAAAAAGAATGTCATCAGAACTTTGAAGTAGTGAGTTGAGAGATTAATACAACTTTACAAGTGACACATTTTGACTTAAGCATATTTTTTATTCAGCAAAGAATGAGGATTGGTAAACAAGCTGTACAGCTTATTTCAATACCGCTCCTCAACAAATAATACAATTATCCTTTTGATATCTCCGGGAGATATCACTTCAAAATGTTTGTGATTCGTTAAAATATCCAGGACACAAAATTTAATTAAAGAGTATTTTCTTTCTGCAGAAATATGAAAAACAAAACAACGATTGATAAACAATTCTTCATATGAGCAAACACATACAACCTTATTATATAACAGTGATTCGGATTAGTGGTTAAGTGGTTAATTGCGGCTAAATGAGAATTTATTTCGCCGTGCACGTACTACAGTAATCACCATCCGAGTCCTCATTTTCCCTATTATTGTAATAATGCAATGCCATCACAGGGGACCCGGATGTAGTAGTCATCCTCCGTGCAACAGCGATTTCCATTATGTACATGTGCCTCACACGTGATGGTCTATTGTTAAAGATAAAGTAATGCTACGGTTCGTAGAAGCAAACACTGTTTATTGACTAAATATTTTATTTTTTTTAAAAGCATGATCGATAACCAAGGAACAAAAACGGAAGTGAGTTTAATTTACTTTTAATGGTCAACCAATATTTGACCGTGACTTTGTTCTATTAATATTTATTGTTTTCAATGAGTAAAATGATATATGGATATCAGCGAGATCCACAGGTACATAATGCGTGGGATTAGACAGGGCGGTGTCCTTATTGCGTTATTATTCAACATAAATGTCGACGAGGTATCCGGTTTGTATAAAGTTGATTATTTTTGTTCACGCAATACCCTCATAGGTTTTCCTTAATTATAATCAGTAACGGACCTCTCCGCAATTAATATAATACTAATTGACACTTAATACACCTTACGAACCCCCGCATTAACGGAACGTACTGAATAGCCAATTTGTATTTACCTCATCAACACAAGCAGAATGCGTTTTCATTTCGATTAATATGTATAAAGTTCAATTATGAAATACAAATACAACGAACTAAAAGACCGAGCCAAACTGATATGCTTTGAAAGAGGGTAAGGAGAGGATAATGACAAGATAATAATCATTGCATCAAAAGAATTGGTTTGTATACGTGCTAAGTTCTAACAGCTACAGTATATTTATATAACGTCATCCTACATGCCGATTGATTCTGATTTATCACTCAACATTGATATCAAAAGACACTCGGTAGAGATTCTCTATGTATCCACCCAAAAGTTGTTATTTACTGATGTACTTAGTCCCCAGTACTTAATAGCTATCCAAATATTAATGTTTTATATTAACAAGGGGTCATTGAATATTTTTTTGTCCTACAAAAATGGTACGATTCTTAGCAGATTTTGAGTAGTATGTATGTACAAACGGAAACGAGTTGTACAGTGTTACCGGTGGCGGCAGAGCATGACTGTATAGTTTTAGTGTCAATGCTCTCAAGTACCAGTTAGTATTGATTCACTGTATTCCTGCAGTTGGCATTGGCAGTAGACACTTTATGTAGCACGGTTAATTGGCTGCGGTCAATGAACAATTGACGACCTTATTACAATGTACACGACGGCAACAAACTGGCATAACACCGCTCCATGCACTCATAACGTACAGGCACCCCCCCTTTCCCCCAATGAGTTCCTCGCACAAACATACAAACTATTAAAATGATTAAAGATAAATATAATTGCATACTAACAATGCAATATTGGTTATTTACAATGCATTCAATCAGAACTTGTTGACATGTCCAAAATCTCTACCGCGGCCGTATGCAAAAACTTCATGGCTATGTATGTCGTTGAGATACTATTATATATGCCAAATGAATCTGCATTTAGAACTCAAATTTAGCAAAATACGATTATCCAAATCATGTCTTTAATGAGTAAATCATCAGGGATAGCCTACCTCTAACAAAAGGGATACTATACAAACTTTGCTATCTTATATTACCCATGGGGAATTACGTCTCATTATCCAGTGGAGGTGTGTCAGAGTAAGCCGACGTTGATTGGTTCCAATATAAAGACCTTTGCGGAAAGGCAGGTTTTTGCTCTGTGCGGCGCTATCATTGTTACAAGCTTAAAGACGGATACCGACACGTCAGAAGAGAAATGCTTTCTCATTGCAAAAGCGACATTATGCCAAACATTATAAGTAGTATTTATTGAAGTTTACTCGCAGTGCTAATGCACTGTGTGTGTGAGATAATAAACGTATCCTCTTGCCACACAGGTTGATCCAATTATTCCATTTATCACACACCCTGTGAGAAATAGGCTGCTTTTCACTTAATGGAATCTAGGCAGCGATGAATGAAGTTGAATGAAGTTACGAGCCATCGCTAACGCATGCAATCAGAGTTATTTAAAGGGCAGATGAAAAAATAAATTCCTCAAAATAGATGCATTTCATTGTCTGCACAAATTCCTTTATTCAATCAACTATTTAACCCTTCTCTCGCATAAGCTAAACATAGCTTCATATTTAATTGAATTTGGACACGTATTCAGAGATGTAATTTAAAACTATTTTTACTATCATATTAGAAACATGACAAACTATTACTGAAAATAACCTTGTTCAGAACCGGACTATCCTCAAGTCATTTCCCCTTGCTTCACAAACAAGCAACTGAGTCAACACTGCATACCCTGGATTGACCGGAAGCTAATGACGGGAAGTAACTCTAGATATTTGCTGCATTTTTGTGTGTGCTTTTCTGTGGTGTGCAAATAGATTGTCCCCCTACAGTAGAATCATGTGCAGGTAGAAAACAAGTGATAAGTTTTATTTGTTCTTTCACTTATATATATTACGACATTAAATAGGGCAGGAGGAAACCCGCAACATCCGTAGCGCTGACTGTTGCAGTAAACATGCGAGCACAGGCTGGTACTGCCAGACCAAAGATCATATATTTTAAGTGCGAATTAACGGCCTTTTGCCGTTTTAGCTTCAATGATCAGTGAAGCCACAAACCGTCGTCACTATCGATGATTGTATGCCTTTAACGTACATTATTAGTGCTAGCGCACTTGTACCTAGTGACACAATGATTGAGGTCGCGGGTGATGATGACAACATGCCATTGAGGATAATATACTAGTATAACGTTTCTGCCAGCAATCTCGGTAAATTACTGCTAGCATGAAATGCTCGCATCACAATTTGTCTTGAAGGGCAACGCGTCCAAGACGATGTGGGGCGTCCTACGATATAACACTCACGTCTAGCGGATGCTATGTAGTGTAATACTGCGAGTGTATGATTCATGAAGGGCAACGCGTCCAAGACGAAGTGGGGCGTCCTACGATTCTAACACTCACGTCTAGCGGAGGCTATGTAGTGTAATACTAATAGTGTATGATTCATGAAGGGCAACACGTCCAAGACGAAGTGGGGCGTCCTACGATATAACACTCACGTCTAGCGGAAGCTATGTAGTGTAGTATTGATAGTGTATGATTCATATGATGCGTGGACATTATGGAGGGAAATTACAGTGAAGTACCGATACTAAGCAGGGACAAATATTCGGTGATCGCAGGTTTATTGCAACATTCAGCGCTGCGGATCTTGCGGATTTCCTTCTCTTCTAAACTGACAAGCCGAGAGATAAGTGAAAGAATCTTGAATGCGGATCTAAACTTCAATTAAATAAATACATACATAAAATACAATTATCGACACAGCACGATCATCAGCAATGCGATAAATATCATTTCAGCATACACATTGTTGAAATTGCAAGATTTCTACGAAAAAACACGAATACAAAGTTCAAAAAGTTACTATACTAATACGTTGAATAGACATCATTTCTATTCGGCGATCTACGAAATTGTAATTTAAAAACTTGTTGGGTACAATCGTTTCCTAACTATGTGCCAAATTTGAGCGATTCGTTAAATATTTTCTGAGTACTAGTACGGAACAGAGGTTTGTAACATCACCTGTCAGACCATGCTAGCGTGTACTACAATACTGTTCGTGTCAGTGTAATGACAACACGTACAGGGGTTGACACCCAGAATCCGCTTATCTGGCATTGTTTATTAGGTAATCCACGATCTCATTAAAATTAGATCTCAGCTTGTGTGTTAGGACGTCCATTTATAGAGAACTGTCATTGCGGACGATATATACATGTAATAGTAATAACAATAATAGTAATAATAATAATAGCAACAATAACAATGGATATATATACTGGACATTACTTGCGCTAGTGACTGGACATGTAATTACTCTGGCGACTGGACTCGACTTGCCTCTATATCCTCCTTGGATTGCAACAGAGGAGCGTTCATGATGTCTCTCAGTGCAAAGGCGTCAGACTCTATGTCGAAGGTGTGGCCAGTGAGTTTGGCGATGCGTTCCCAGTGGCGCTCCTTCATAGCCTTGTTAGCCATCATCTCCAGCAGCGGACACGACTCGCTGAAGTCGTCAATCTTACTCTTCAGTTCCAGGAACGCTTGCCAATCCTTCAGACCCTTCGGCAGGTGGCGACACCTGTAACCACGCAGCTCATTGGTCAGATGGCAGGGCATGGAGGCGGGGCTTGGATGGCAGGGGTGGTATCCTATAAACATCTTAAGACTTAAGTCAGCAAAACACTAACTTTGCAACACATTTTGACTCAGTTTCTTTTATTGGATTAGTCTGAAGTTTTAGACATAGATTCGATAAAGTTTGACTAAGCCAAATACAGAAAACTTTTTCAAAATAAGTTGTTAATTAAGGTTTTTCTTGTCAGTGAAGTCAGTTAAAAACTTAAGCTGTTTATAGGATACCGCCCCTGGTATATAGTTTCACCCACAGAAGTTGCTCATGCTCTACAACAGCTATGCATTATCTGAGCAAATTTAATTTCAGTACCTTGTAGCATGGGTACGGTTTCTTTACCATTATGTTAGTTAATTAAATTCCAATACTCTAATGAAGGGTGGAGCCTATGTTAAATAACTGTCATTCCGTTTGATTGGCAAGTTCCATACTACGAATGGACGGACTCGTGCATCACCTGATATTTTGAGGGCAACTATTTCACACAGAAGACAGGAATTGGATGACAAGCTGAGACTCAATGGTTGAGTTTGCAATATAACTGGAGGGATGAGGCGTTATTCCAGCCACGTGCGTCCAGGAGTCACTGCCTCCCAAGTCTTTGCTCAAACCTGTTCTGTAGGTCGGCCAGCTCAGTGTTGATCTTCTCGATGTCCACCTCCACCCAGAGGATGTCGAAGTAGCCGTTGATGATGGTCATCACAGAGTTGTACAGCCCGTACAGCTTCTGCAGTAGATTGAGCTCCTTCTTGACGGTCACCAGCACCGGGTAGTCCGTGACCGTCAGCCCGAACAGGTCCTCCCCGGCCGAGTACACTGAGAACTTGGTCCATAGTTCGTCAAACTGGCTCTGAGGGCAGGCCAATAAATATCCATCAGAATTGATCTTCAACCAGCATTAAGGATAATGGTACTAGTACATGAAGCGGATATATAATTTCTTCATCTAATGTCATGCATTTCCTTTTTTCCGTGACTGATGGAAATTCGAATAAATAGCCACGAAAATCTTTTAAAAATATTGTTCAATATGGAAAATTATAATAGTTAAGAAATCAAGGATAATGTATCAATAACACAGGCAAATATGCCATCAAAAGGAGCGAGATAAAATAGGCAGAAAAACATAAAACTGTCGTGATTGGCATGTTATAGTCAGTGTACAAAGTGAATTGATACAACAAACAACTGGGTGATGTCTGCATATGATAGGACTGTGTGATCGAGCACCTACCTGGAAAAACTGCAATCTATCGTTGGCTTCAGTAGGAGTGATACCTTCACACATGGGACCTCTCTACAACAGGAAGAGACAGTGATAACATACTGAGTATCCCTGCCGGTGTAACAGTCATTACAAACTCTCAAAGTATCCCTGTCAGTGTAACAGTCATTACAAACTCTCAAAGTAGCGACTGACGACTTGTGATACGCATGATCATAAACTGCCTGCGTATTTTATAATTATGTACGCGTTTTCATCACTGCCTGATTTAATATATGTGTATTTTTCAGATACACGCCTTATCCAGACTACTGGATTTAGAAAAGAAAATGCATATAAAAATAATAAAATCAAAGATCGGGCAAGTTAACTCGCCTTCAGCAGGGAGAGGGTTAAACAAAATAATGGCCTGTGCATGAAGGGAATGGACTGTACATGAAGGGAATGCAAACTGATTTCCTACTATTTTCCTGTTAACCCGTTCAACCAGCTACTACTCTGTAGAAAAGTAGTGTAGTGTAGTGTAGTGTAGAGATACAGCCTGAACGCAGACCAGGTCCCTGTTTCACGACGGCCTCCTAAAGTTGGGACAAGGTTTATAACATCCTAAGTTAGATGTCAATTTAAGAAGGGATACGACTTGTGACGTCGTGGTGAAACACTTTCCGATGTAACAGCTTGGGTTAGGACAGCTTGGTGTGTACTCACGTCGGTGTAGCCCTCGGAGAAGTTGGCCACATCCACCTGGAAGATCTCCACAGAGGACAGCAGCTCCGTCTTGAAGGCCGGCTGTACCTCAACCAGCTTGTCCTGGACAGTCTTCTGCAGGAGACATGGCATTCACTGAATTAGAGCTTTACGTCGCAGCGGGAATATTGCACACCACCATATAGGTATCCATTTAATTTATTATTATTATTTTGACAAGTAGGCCTACATAGCTCTCGATCAATCAATCAACAGTAGAAATTATAATTCTTTGGGGGATGTCTAGATAAAACTTTGGATGTAGGCCATGTTCAACATTGAAAATAAAGTACTCTAACGGTAGAATATGTTTTCGTTTGTTTTGAAATATAAGTATACTTACTAACAATGGTTTACTTTAATTGAAGAACAGTTATACAACGTTGGCAATAAAGTTCACGGGGCAATGAACAATCATGACTTCTATGACGTTCACTGGAGGACAAGGCAATGGTATTGTTATTTTAGCATATTGATATATACAAATACAGACATAACACGTACTGCAATGGACAGAAGTTTCTCGTAGGAGTAGCGCAGGGAATCCACTTTGTCAGTTTCCTCCTTGTTGACGATCACTTCAAACTCTGGCATCAGACTGAAAGATTCCTGGTAAAATATAACACAACATGAACAGAAGTCTAGAAATCTGAATATACTTGTTAATTATTATTTATCACCCAATACTATCTCCCACAGGAGATATCACTTGTAGAATACTAAGCGATATCTACTAGGAGATATTGCTTCAAAATTGTCCTGATTGGTCAGTCATGCCACTGCCATCCAATCGACAGCCATTTGCGTGCACGCTTTGCATGGGGGCTTGTCAATTTCACCCATCACTTGTCACCATAGCAGGTGCATGTGAAGACTTCTGGGCCGGTATTCATAAAAGGTCTTTAGTCAGTTTTTGATGATCAATATATAGTAAAAATTGACTTAAGCCCTTTTATGAATACCGGTGAATAACAAGTGAAGTACACCATTTATACCTTAAATTTGAGCATATTGCTTTAGGTAATACTACCATAGCACTGAAAACTAGTCGTACACTGGTCGAACGTATATAAGATTGAGCCACGGTTATGTAAATTTGCAAGTCAGTTATTGGTTGAAATGTTGGAAACACAT
>JAUTBZ010147927.1:1011-12042 GCA_032361785.1 Lepetodrilus galriftensis
CTTTTGTTATAGAAAGAACATCAAATTTATTTTGTAATGTTGTGAAATACCTCATCTTTGAGGATTTATCAACCTGACACCCCAACGTAAACTGTCCCTCACCCCAATAAGTTAAATCTCTTGTACTTCCTCGAAAAATTCTATTAGAGTCATCTATATTATGTTGGAGCGTAGAAAGTTTCTGTCCTTCCGCCAAAAAACTCAAAAAACGAAAAGCCTCAATGGCATTACTTTTACCAGAGGCATTGGCACCAATCATCAAAGTTAAGGGAGCAAGCGGCAAAGACTGCTTTGTATGAAAGCTTTTGAAATTTTCGATAGTAATGGCTTTGAGCATGATAGTGCTTTCTAACAAACGTCTTTCCCGCCCTCACGTCATAGTTGGACTTGTTCCAACTATCCATTGCTGTGAACCATAAATTTTGATATGATTTCTCGTTAAAATAAGAAAACCTTCAGCATGGTTTATCGGGACAAGCCCAATAATGACGTTGGAGTGAGTAGTGACCAATGAGGGTGCAATTTTATGATTTATCATCACATATTGCATCCCCCTATGCAAGATATGCCAACGCAGTCTAATAATCCAAATAGAGACCAAAATCATTGTCAACGCATTGCTGCACCCATTTAAGAAAATCCTGAAACCAGTCATCTTTGGCCTTCTGTTTGAACGCCTCCAAGTCTGCATCATAATCACTATAATAATTATGCACTTTCCACCCGCCTTTTACGCTGTGGTTCCACTGCCTTGACAAAGAGATAATCTCCTCAACCTTTTCAAACACATGCTCTTTGTTTTCTTCCAGTCCCTCAAAGCTAAAGTTCTCTGGTTCTTGCGGCCGTACCAAGCCATAAGGAAGTGGAGATAATCTAATCTTTTCTTCAAGACGCAATAATTCTGGTTTATTCGCCCATAGAGCGGTTTTTTCCCGAACCCCCTCGGCGGCTTCTTGTAACGCTTTCCATTGACCAAACAAGATTTTACTGGTCTCAAAAACATACAAAAACTCAAGATAATATTGTTGCTTTTGCGTTGTAATCTGTGCCAACCAAGTTTGCCAACGCTGCAATTGCAGCGGTAATTCATGAGGTAAAAAGGTTTGGCATGACCGCACACGTCTTAACGGCGGAAAGAGCGCATTTGAGAGTATCGCATCAAGACGAAAGCAAGGGGATAAATCAGGATTATCGGCGGCGCACCCCTCTTTTTCCAACCAACCAGGAAAAACAAGCTGCTTTTTTAATGCCTGGCTGGCAGTAAGGTAGTCTTGTGAATGAAGCTTTTCAAGTTTTTGAAATTCAGCGTTAGATATATCAAAAACCGCAGGCCGTCCATACATAGCCTGAAAAGCATTTGACTGTTGATCTGCTAGCAAAAACAATTCCTGCTGATCAACATTTTGTCCTAAACGAAACCTGAAATAGTCCATCCCCATATAGCCCCCTTTGCAAACATAACCACCTGGACTATATTAAGCCCCACCGCTTCAATATTTCAACATTGCAACAGCAAAAAGGCCATAAACCGTAGTTTATGACCTTTAATCACTGAATTGTTCTGCTGAAAAAATTACATCCGAAAGCGAATCTGGTCATGCCACATACGTTCAAGACGGCCTAGAACTGCGTTAAGGTCGGTAATTTCTTGCTCGTTAGAAACACCTGTCTGGCTTACCATATCCAGCTGGCGGTTATAAAGACCATTGACCATATTACACACTTCCTGGCCTCTTTGCGTTAAGGTCAGGCGATTGGAACGCTTGTCAGTGCGGGACATTTCCTGGTTGATAAAGCCTGATTTAACCAGTTTCTTTAAATTATAGGAAACATTCGATCCCATATAATAGCCGCGACTGCGCAGCTCGCCAGCGGTCACTTCTTCACCACCAATATTAAAGACAAGCAAAGCCTGCACAGCATTAATTTCTTTAAAATCTTCGCGTTCCAGTTCAGCCTTGATCACTTCAAGCAACAATCTATGTAACCGCTCAACCAATTTCAAAGAAGTTAAATATTCCATCTTGAAAGTGTTTGTTTGTGTTTCTTCGACTTGTTCTTCTGAAGAGGATTGTGACATCATTTCATTTGAGAGCTGCACTTTTAAAGACATCGTAAAACATCCTGATTATAAATAATTTAGAAATTGTATAATCTGTTTGTATAGTAAATATGTTAATCTTCACTTAATGATTAGGGTAAATTCCCGTTAACCCTGCAACAACATCTTGCTATGATTATTATCAGCTTAAACAATAGACTTATTGTCCTTGATTGAAACACGATTTAAGACTATTTTTAGAAGGAGGACGTTTTTACTGTCAAGGAGCAAGAAACAATGAAAATTTACGATCCAGCTAAAAAAGGCTTTGGTTTTCAGGGCGATGTGATTTTCGCAGCCTTGCCTGATACAACCAAAATCAACAAAGGCACCAAGATCAGGCAATCAGACAAGGGCTATATTGAACTCTCTGAAGGAGAAGGCGCTGGTCATTTTCATGGCATTTATCCGCAGCCTGTTCACTTTCGCCCTGATGATATCCCTTCTGGCGCTGTGAATGCTGATGTGGTGATTGGGAAAGCCTGTCTTTATGAAGATTTAGAAACCCTGCATAAACTCAAATGGATTGAAGACAAGTCGCTTGTGGTTGGCTTTCTTATTGTTGAAGATGGCCCTGTTGTCATCCAGCATACCCTTAGAAATGGCACCAAAACGGGGGAACATGATGATTTGATGCTCCTGCCTGGCATTTATTATGTTGGCAACCAACGCGAAATGGATGCAGAACAAATTAGACGAGTACAAGACTAATGGGCAAAAAATCACTGCTTGGAAAGCTATCAACCCGTCTCAAGGAAAAGAAATATGTCGCTGAAATAAAGCAGACCATTCATAAGCAACATAAACAATGGTATTGCGATGCTTTCTCCACTGAGCCTGTTGATCAACAAAAAGCTGAACAAGCAGTCGATCAAGCCTATAAGTGTGCAGGACTAAAACCGCCACAAAACAAGATATGGTGCGACTCTCCTCTGGATGGTATAATGCTTGCTGTAAAAATGCAGCAAACCCAACAAGATGTTCATAAACCACTTCAAGACTCCGCAATCAAGTCACTCAACTACTCACTCTCACTATCTTTTCGCTCAAATGTTAGAAGAGAACTCTCTTATGAAATAAGCAGTCCTTTAAGAGAGGAACTCGCATTCTATTACACCATGCATATCATCTATGCCATGCGGAAACAATTAGCATTACCATCCCACCAGACGCTCCCTATAAAAGGGTTTTCGGCAGCGCAAGATGCCCATTGGCTTGCCTATTACCAACTGTTCAACGGTTTTTTTTCTGATCGAAAGCAAAAACGTCTAAATAGCCTTATAGACCTCGCTCACGCTTGCGGGTGGTGCTGGCTCTTTACTGACTGTGCTATTTTATCAAAACGGCCAACGCATTTTTCTCGGCAGCCATGGTCTTTAACAACAGGTTTTCTTGATCTCAAAGAAAAGAAGCCTATCAAAAAGATTAAGATTTCTGACTTTGAAAATGCTTATGATAATCATAGCATTATTCATAGTGAATATGAAAGTGGCACCAGCATCCCTGCCATTAAACATTATTGGGGACAGGTTCCTAAGGAACTTGAACGCTATCTCCCCGATATAAAACGCAAATGGGATGCAATATATATGACATCAGGCGACACGGATAAGAAACAAGCTGAATCTGATCTTGATCAGATTTATCAAGACCTAAAACTTGCAAAACCCAAAGAAAAGAAATGGTTTGCCTCTCCTTTAGCCGCTGCCCATTTCATCCTCACTATTACCAAAAAAAGAGGCTCTGCACGCGCCCTGCGTCGGACAGTTGTGCCATTGCAATTAAGGGAAAAAATTCGCACTCTACAAAGAGAGAAATCTTATCCCGATATGTTCTATCAACATCAGGACGAAGTTCAGCAGCGCGCCATAAATTGGGAAATGATTACAGACCAAATCTGCAACGCCATCCCTTGGCAAGCCAACCAAAGAATACGTCAATTATTGCCCGATAGCCTGGGGCTTGCCAATATGTATTTTCTCTCCGGGCTTGTTCCTGAAACCATGCCACTATTGGAAGCCCCTATTCGCCTTGTCGAAAACTGTAGCTTTTGGTGGGGTAACGGGGATATTGGCGTATTGGTTGAGAAACCAGTCCATAACCACCATGACAACCAAGGCCGTCTCCATGCTGAAAAGGGAGCAGCCTTACTCTACCCTGACGGTTTTAAGGTCTATGCCTGGCATGGCTATCCTATTGAAGAACAGCTGATTGAAAACAGGCACGCCCTCACAGCAGACTCGGTGTTGGTAGAAAAAAATGCCGAGCTACGCCGTATAAAAATGGAAATCTTTTTAGAGACCCATGGCGCAGACAATATTGTTGAGGCTTTTAAGGCAACCGTCCTTGATGACAGTCCTTGTCTTGGCCTAAAACGCCAGCTTATTATTATTGACGAAGAGCGCTATCTTTACTGCACCAATGGCAGCATTGAGCCAGATGGGAAAAGGCGGCGTTTTTTGCTTAGTGTCCCCTCTCAAGAAGGGTATGACTGGGAAAATGGTATAACCATACCGCCAACCCAGACTGCCCACGAGGCCAGCGCCTGGACTTATGGTATTAACCCAAAACGTTATGAAGAGCAGGTGCGCACCTGAGCGCCAAGAGATTGGGGTTACGCCTTGCGCCATCATATAACGGGTATGGCAGGTAAAACAAAACTCAGCAAAAGAGTACAAAAGCAATGAGCAAAAAAACATGGCTATCTGAACTGACTGGCAAAGCATCCTTAAAAAAACGGCTCGCGACACTTAAGCGAGGCATTCCCGATCGACAAGAGGAATGGTTTGACCATATTTTCTCAACGACGCCTGTTGATCATGGGCAAGCTGAACGCGCGATTGATAAAACCTATCAGCTCGCCGGCTTTCCGCCGCCAACAACCAAAATATGGCATCCCTCCCCCTTGGCGGGTGCGCGTGAGGCTATCAAACTTCAATCAACCCATAACACCATTCATAACAAAATTGACCTCACAACCATTAACTATTTAAACTACAATATTTCATTGGCGTTTAAGACACATATTAGAGATGACCTGTCTGCAAATATTCGGCAACCACTGGAAACAGTCCTACTACCCTATTATACCAACCATTTTTTTAGTGCCATCAAGCATAACCTGATTTTAGCTGACCAAATGGAACACCCTCCAAAGGGGTTTGGACTGCCACAAGATGCCCATTGGCTTGCATATTATAGCCTTTACCAAGACCTCCTTCCTCTCAAACTAAAGCGCCTGGAGGGGCTTTTGGAGCTGGCTCAGTCTTGTGGATGGTGCTGGTTTTTTGAAGGTACAGCCATATTAACAGAGCGGCCTGTTCAGTTTTCGCGGCAAAGATGGTCTTTGGAGACTGGATTTCTCGCGTTAAAAGATAAGGAAGCCCTCGCTAATGTTGGCATTGCAGATTTTCAACATGCCGAAAATAATCACTACCTTATGAGTATTGAGTATGCTGATGGATCTGAGGTGACAACATGGAAAAACTACTGGAAAAGACTACCGATAGAGTTTGATTACATTCTCCCTAGCCTTGTTCAAAAATGGCGTGATATTTATAATGAACTTCACCAGAGCGATAAAAAACAAGCTGAGAAAGCCATTGACCAAGTCTATCAGTCCTTAAGGTTGCCGCCCCCAACTGACAAAAAATGGTTTCGCTCCCCTTTAGAAGCAGCGCGGTTTATCATAAAGAAAACACGCAACACCAACACAGTAACTTCTCAAAAGAGAGACATTATCCCCGTTCAACTCCGTAACAAAACCCAACAGCTCATAGATGAAAAAGCAAATTGGGGGTTGCTGAATGAGGATTTTCTTCAACAAAGACAGTCCTATTGGCATATCATCCAGCAAAGCATTTCTCAAACAGTCTCGAAAAAAGCCAGACAAAAAATATTTCAGCTATTACCAGATAGCCTAGATATTGGCGAGCAGGATATTCTCTCGCGGCTCATTCCTGAGACAAGGCCGCTGCTTGAAGCCCCCATCACCCTGGCTAAAAACTGTAGTTTCTGGTGGGGCTTGGCAGATGTTGCGCTCTTGGTAGAAAAGCCTGTCACCCAGCATTTTGACCCACAAGACCGTTTGCATTGTGAAGATGCCCCTGCTTTAAGCTATTCTGATGGTTTTAAGATTTATGCCTGGCATGGCAACCTTATTGAAGCGCAGCTGATTGAAAACAGACATAATCTAACGCCTACCCTTGTTTTAGAGGAAGAAAACGCAGAACTACGCCGAATAAAAATGGAGATCTTTTTAGAGACCCATGGTGCAGACAATATTGTCGAAGCTTTTAAAGCAACCGTACTGGATGATAGGCCTTGTCTTGGCCTCAAACGACAACTCGTCCTGATTGGTGAAGAACGCTACCTTTATTGCACCAATGGCAGTCTTGAGCCTGATGGCACAAGACGCAGTTTCCTGCTGGGCGTCCCGTCTGAAGAAATCTATGACTGGGAAAATGATATTGACATACCCCCACCCCAAACCGCCCACGAGGCCAGCGCCTGGACATATGGCATTAATCCAGAACATTATGAGGAGCAAGTACGAACGTGAACCCGAAACGCTCAGTCATTCCGCCCACACTGAAACCCACATTGCCCGCTTTCAAGGCAGAGTGGCAAGAAATCCTGCTCAGTACACAGCCCGTAGAAAAGCAAAGGGCAGAAAATGCGGTTGATCTTGCTTATCAGGCTATTGGCTTTCAGCCGCCCAAAACAAAATTATGGTTTTCTTCACCCATTAAAGCCGCCCAGTCCATCATCAAGACCATTGAGCATGAAGAAAAAGTTTGGATCACCGACCACATTCTAAAGCAAAGCGAAACAATTGCCCGCCTCTATCTGGATGATGAAGTAGACAAGAAATTACGCAATCGTTTATGGAATGCGGTTTCTGATGATTTAACAGAGGAAAGATGCCACATGGTCAGACGCGCCATAACCAGCACTGTACTGACGTGGGATAAGCATAAAATAGCACTTCAAAATATTGGCGCTCCCTTTGTGCCTTGGTATAATTTACGGGTTTTAGATTTATTGATGCCTTGGGTAACAGGCTTACAGATTATAAAAGGACAAATCGAACTCGCCAAGTCCTGCGGGTGGTGTTGGTTTTCCCTTGATACTGCCTATATGTGCGAGCGGCCAGCCTCTTTGAGTTTTAACAGCAATAACCAGCTGCATTGTCTGGAACAACCAGCAATCCTCTGGCCTGACAAAAGCGGCATTGCCTTATGGCATGGTAATCTTTTGGAGGAAGAGATGTTTAACAACAGATATACACTGGATGCACAAACCATATTGGCAACCAAAAATGTTGAAATGCGCCGTATCCTGATGGAAATTTATCTTGAAATCAACGGCACACAGGACATTCTTGCCAGCTTTAACGCCAAAATTCTGGATGATAACCCTTGCCTTGGACTTGAACGGAAGCTTGTTCGCCTTGGCCGCAAAGACCTTTACCTGTTTTGTACCAATGGCTCAAAAGAAGCTGATGGCAGAAAACGCCAGTTCTTGCTTGGTCTACCTGTCAAACAAACCAAACGTGAAAACCAGCGCGCCCCGCGCAGAGACATTACAACCGCCCACGAAGCCAGCGCCTGGACATATGGCATTAACCCAAAACAGTATGAAGAACAGGTACGGACTTAAAGACGTAACTGTGCATTATAGACAATGACCATCTTGCCCCCTTCCCTTTTTTCTCTCCATTGCCTATAGAGAACGGTAATACTTAATCACAAAAGGCCAAGCTGTTATGCGAAGCCGCTTCAGGGTGCCTGTCTCATGAGTGCCTTCACCTCAGAAAGCAACATCCCTTTTGTGAAATGGTATAAAATAACCGTTATCTAAAAAGGGCATGATCTATGTTTCCAACGCCGCGCGCTGACCTGAAACCCAATACCGCTGATTTTGAGCGCTATCCCCAAGTAAAACCAACTGGCTTTCGTGAATATGATGCCCGCTGGCTCTATCCTGAAGAGATCAACCTGATGGGCATTCAGTCTATTGGGCTGGGTATGGGGACACTGTTTGGTAAACGCGGCGTTCCTAAACGGATTGTTGTTGGCCATGACTACCGTTCTTATAGTGCAGCCATCAAGCAGTCCCTGATTACTGGCCTGCTTGCCAGCGGCATGGAAGTGTTTGACATTGGCCTCGCCCTTTCGCCAACGGCTTATTTTGCCCAGTTTGACCTTGATGTTGAAGGCGTGGCAATGGTCACAGCCAGTCATAATGATAATGGCTGGACAGGCATTAAAATGGGGCTCGACAAACCCCTCACCTTTGGCCCCGATGATATGACCCAGCTCAAGGAAATTGTTCTTGCGGGTGACTTTGATATGGCAGGCGGTGGGAAACTCAATATTATTCCCGATATGGAAGCCCGCTATTTGGCTGACCTTGCCGACCGCCCCCAAATCAAACGCAAACTCAAGGTGGTTTGTGCTTGCGGCAATGGCACCGCGGCCGCCTTTGCTCCCCAAGCCTTGCGCGCTATTGGCTGTGACGTGATTGAAATGGACTGCAAGCCAGACTACACCTTTCCGCGATATAACCCGAATCCTGAAGATATGGAAATGCTCCACGCCATGCGTGATGCTGTATTGGAACATGGTGCCGATGTTGGCCTTGGTTTTGATGGCGATGGTGACCGTTGCGGCGTTGTTGATAACACTGGTCAGGAAATTTTTGCTGACAAGGTTGGTGTGATGCTGGCACGCGATATTTCTGCCAGTCATCCAGACGCCCTGTTTGTCGCCGATGTGAAATCAACAGGTCTGTTTATGACTGATCCAGTCCTGAAGGCTAATGGGGCAACAACCCATTACTGGAAAACTGGCCATAGCTATATCAAAAGTTATTCCCATAAGCATGGCGCTCTGGTTGGCTTTGAGAAAAGCGGGCATTATTTCTTTAACAAACCCATTGGGCGCGGTTATGACTGCGGCCTGACCTCTGCCTTTGCAGTTTTGGATATGCTTGATCGCGCTCCAGAAAAATCCATGAATGATTTGTTGATGGACTTGCCAACAACTTATCAGGCACCAACCATGTCTCCTCATTGCGCTGATGAAATCAAATATGAAGTTGTTGACCGTATCATCGCCCATTTTCAGAAAATTGCGGATGATGGCGGCCAACTTGCAGGGCAAAATATCCGTGAAGTTATTACTGTCAACGGAATTCGGCTTGTTTTAGAAGATGGCACCTGGGGACTTGTTAGAGCTTCTTCCAACAAACCGGAGCTTGTTGTCGTGGTTGAAAGTCCGATATCTGAAGAAAATAAAATTGCTATTTTCAGAGAACTTGATAAGCACCTTTCTACCTATAAAGAGATTGGTGAGTATAACCAAAAGATATAACAAACCCAAAAACTCAAAGTCTCTGCTTTAGCAGGGACTTTGATAAAAACTATGCACAAATAAACTTTGTCGCAGTACCTCTTACACGCTATTGAGGTATTTACTCCAATAACAACATATTTTTGAATGTCTTTATCTAAGTAGATAGTAAATATAGACAAAGTATAGATGTTGTAAAAATATCTATAGTACAATATAAATTTACTTTAACTATGTAAAGCGACTTGATTAGAGGAAAGAGATATTGTTTAGTATATTGAGAAGCATGCCTCATTCTCTATGTTTTTTCATAGTTGAAGTGCTCGTATGTTTCGGAGGCATTCGTAGAATATTTAGTTTTTGTGTGAGTTCACCAATGCATACATCGTTTCGCTTCGCGCGTTCTTTTTCCAAGAAAAATAGCCTCATAGCCTTGAGCACCATTTTTTTCATCACAACATCAATAAATTCACTTGTGCTCGCTGATGCTACAGCGCCTTGTAATGAAGGCGGTGCTCCAGGAAACTCAATTGAGTGTGGAACAGGTACCCAGGCATTATCAAACGGTGATGTTGCTATTGGCAGTAATGCTAACGCTGAGGGGAGCTTTTCTCTTTCCATTGGTAGCAATCAAGCTGGCGACACAACCACTGCCTCATCTGTAGGTTCCATCGCCATTGGCACAAGAACAAACTCATTTTCAGAAGGTGCTATCGCCATAGGCCAAGAAGCCTTAGCAGGTGGTATTCCTGCTATAAACCCGCTAGATCCTCCTCTGCGAGATACAGGTCTTGACGCTGTTGCTATTGGTAACCATGCCTTGGCTTCTACTGACTTCTCAACAGCAATTGGTGGCAATGCCAGTGCTACAGAAGAAAGCGCTTCAGCATTTGGAGAGTCTGCAAGCGCTTCAGGTTTTAACTCCACAGCCATTGGTGCGGGCGCAACAACCACAAGAGATAATCAAATTATCCTAGGAACATCCACAAACACCCATACACTGAGCGGTGTAGCCACAGCAAACAGTCTTGCTGTTCAGGGCGCTGTTCATGGTCTGGTTACAACAGACGCGAATGGTAATTTAGCCTCTGATGGTGGAGCGCTGCAAACACAAGTCAATACGAACACAACAAATATTGGCAATAATACAACCAACATTCAAACGAATACTAGTGCAATTAGTACCCTGACAACAAATGTTACCAATAATACTAATTCCATCAATACACTCACAACAAGCGTGAACAATAATACCAACAGCATTCAAACAAACATTGGCGCGATTAGCACTTTAACAACAAACGTCGGCAACAATACTATTGGGATTCAGACTAATACTGGTGCGATTAATACGCTTTCAACAACCGTGACTAACAATACAAGCGGTATTCAAACTAATAGCGGGGCGATTAATACGCTTTCAACAGCAGTGACTAACAATACAAGCGGTATTCAAACAAATACGGGTGCGATTAATACACTTTCAACAGCAGTGACTAACAATACAAGCGGTATTCAAACAAACACGGGTGCGATTAATACGCTTTCAACAGCAGGGACTAACAATCCACGCGG
>JAUTBZ010147938.1:0-12040 GCA_032361785.1 Lepetodrilus galriftensis
TTAATAATGCAACACAATGTTTCCGAAGACATACCTCGATACATCTTAATCAGCCATTTCCTCCATACTACGCACAATGGTCTGACAAGATATAGTAATTAAGATATTACATACGGGGCCTATTCTTGAAACGTTCTTACAAACTTCTTAGCGTACTCTTGAACAGTTCGTAGCCAGCTCGTAGCCATACTATTCGAAAGATGTTTCTAATAGCTAGTAAAGGAGTCGTCCGTAAAATATCTCTATGACTACCATAATTTTAAAGAATCAATCAGAAATGTTACCCACTGGTGATGGTTAATATATATTATATTATTATTATTGTCATCATCATTATAACTCTGCAATAGTCTCAGTCAGTGAAGTAAATAATTTAAATACAAAATATATTGATTCTCATTATTTTTATATGAAAGCCGATGAGATATGTTACCACCTGTTTCGCCGAAATCGAAACGTGCCTAACTGCTCCCGTGGCTACTTGACTAGGAATATTTGGGTGAGAACAAGATGAGGCAAGTATCACTTCATCGACATTCTAGAACTCTGGGGCGGTATCCTATAAACATCTTAAAACTTAAGTCAGCAAAATACTAACTTTGGTACATATTTTGACACAGTTTTCTTTATTGGATTAGCCTGAAATTTTAGACATGGATTCGATTAAGGTTGATTAAGCCGAATACAGAAAACTTGGTCAAAGGTTGATAATTAAGGTTTTTGTCGTTGACTTAAGTCAATTAAAAACTTAAGCTGTTTATAGGATACAGGTGTATAGGAATTTCCAAAATGTGTTGTTACCTCCCTTGAACATTTTCAATTGAATTATCTCTCTTGCCGTTTCCTAGTAAATCCCGGCAATATGGATGCCAACAGTGTTAAATCAACGGATTTTAAACATGATTTTTAGAAAATGTTTGTATCAGAGCTGGGTAATTATTGTTGGATAAAAACAGACTTCCAAGAGAAAGAGGTATTCAAGGGAAATAACTCATGCACAATTTGACTTTTTCGGAAACTCCAATATCAGGTTGTGTGCCAGGTTTTTCTATAGCAGGAAATGACGTAAACCTTGATTGACCGCTGGAATATCAGTACAACCCTTTTAGCATAAAATTCACAATTATTGGTAGTAATTTTGGTTTTATGCCATATTTTCGTAGATGTTTTTATTCATATGTATTGCATAAATCTCCACACAGTCACTCAGGGGAAGTGAGAGGGTATTTTTCAAATCTACACTTAATAATTTAATGAAAATATTGTGTATTAATAAATGGTATCATTCACCTTTCATCAGTTTCATGAACATTCATGAATGGTATTGCCTGTTAATTTTGCATAGATCATCTTAGATGATTGATATTATATTAGTATTGTATACTCCTCAAGGAGTTACAGAATCTGACTTTTGCAGACACTGCCATCCTGTATGTCTGTTTATACATCAACACAAAAATAGAAAATCCTGAGAGCATTGTCAGTATATTTCAAATTGTATTGCATCAGTAAGTTAAGACTTCGCATGTTGACAATTTTTAAATGTATATGTATATATGAGTAAGAAAGTCATCTTGTTTTGTTTTGATATACATTTTCATCTATGAATATTACATTTATAATGTTTATATCAGTCTACGCAAATAGTTTACATATAGTGCCATTCATCCGTGAAGAAATGTACATCTTATTATAAGTTTTAAAAGGGAGAACATTTTTATCTATGTTTTTGTTATATTTACAAGGATACCGTGTATTTGCACATATGTAGCTGATTGCAAGTGCTGTATAGTACTTCATCGAAAACCATTTACATTTTGCAAAATTACACGAAGTCGTTCTGCGTGTGTGCATGTGTGTACCTATTTGTACAATAGTGCAAAGAAACTTCTGTGCATAGTGTATGGGTGAAATATTCCAGCTGCTATGTAAAGCACTTATGCATTAATTCTGTTGTGTGTACCTACTTATAAATGGCAACAACTTGAATATATTTCATAATCTCTCTGGTAAGAGACATTTATCATTATGTTGACATGATCAATACCTTGTGTTTAGTACCATACTATATATGTGTGAGCATTGTGACTATATGTGTGTACAAATAAATGTCCATTTAACATCTTTACATACTAGTACAGTTTCTCATTTAACATCTTTACATACTAGTACAGTTTCTCAATAGATTCCTGCTATGCTGCAGTGTTAAATCACTTACCAGTAAGATTTCATTCTATGTATTGTAAAGCTTTTATTTACTAGCATTTATTTACATCACTATGGACAAGTATATTGTTCATGTTTATGTCCCATTATAGGCTTAATATCACAGATTAAGTTGTCATTGTGGACCAAATTGGAGTTTTAAATGCTCTTAGCATACATATAATCACTTTTTTACCTCCAAATATCTTTTTACCCTGTAGGATAGGTAAAACTTCATTGCAGTTTACACTTACTAAATAACCTGAATAAAATACCGTAAAATCTCGATTTCCTCTACTTTTCTGACTAAGGGAGATAACTCTTAAGTGTTGAACTCGGTCAAAGTAACCTTTCATAACCACTGGCACAAATATGGGAATGTCAGATAATTAATAAATAGTAATTATCTGACATTTATAATTACCGATAATTATCAGATAGTAGTATTTGTGTAGTCAAAACAAATGTACTGTATTTATTTTCAGGTATAACCATGCTAGACCACTATTATAGGTCAACCATCTGTGATAGTATGTCTGTAATGTTATAATTGTGTATTACTAATAGTTATAATTGAATACTCAGAGCATTATAAAAATAAGCTTCACAGCTTGATTACCAATCCTCATTTATTTTCTTTAGAAAAATTTGCTTAAACCAAATATTCTCTGAGAGAGCTGTGCAGTTTAGACTTGAGATGTCCTGTAGTATATTCACAGTGCTAGTCTTCATTTCATTTCAATACAAAATAAAAAGCTCATTAAATGGATTGCACGTTTTTTTCATATTTTTATATGATATTACTTTATCTCCCTTGACAATAAATGTATGCCTGACTTTATTGACTTTATTAATCCAATCTATATGTATTCCTCTAGACTAAGATTAGTAATAATGTGAACAACCTATTTGTTATCACTGTCTGCAAAGTAAAATTTATTTATATGATTCTGTATTACTATATTATAGTATGTAGGTACTATCTTGGGATATGATATTGCTGTGTACATGCAGCTAAATATTAACATCAAAATATAGGGAATTGATTGAAACGAATTGCAATGATTCAGAGAGAAAATTCACCGTATATATTTGTTGATAAAATATCACAGGTATTGTATGTTATTCTCCATGAATGTCTTCAAAGAATGGTCACTTTGTGCATGGGACTAAGGTCGTGTCCTTCACAATTACTTTGCATTGACATCAAGTTCCTCCTCATGAAGTTGAACATGCTGCTCCACACCATACCGGAACTTGCAAGAACCGGACAAGTCGAATGTCACTACCCGCTTCTCAATAACGAATCCTTTCCTTTCGTTCTCGCGTTTCATAATGTCTGCAAAGTCTCCCTCAATTGATTGCACAAAGCTGTTGTTATCCCTGAGGTTTGTCACCACGACCAGAACACGACCTTTGACCTTGACCTGCATACTGAAGGCCGCGTTGAACTCTTGCTCTTTGACCACGAGTTCCGCGATCGTCTTATGTTTTGGCGGGACTTTGATGCTGCTGTTTATCGACCACGTCATGGATTCCTCATGCGTGTTCTCTTCTGTGGTGTCCATGGAGACCTCTCGGCCGAATCCGACCGTCGCAGAGGCCACTTCCTCCGGAAGTCCTAGTTTGACCTCCAGATGCATGCCCTTGGTGTAGCCTTTGTTGACGGTAGTCGTGCAACAGGAAATGGTGGTTCTCTCTGTCTGGAAGGAATGTTCCTGCTCGTGGCTCGTCCAGTTTTCATATTTAGATCTGAAGATGAAAAGAAAAACATAGATCTTATTAGACCGGCAGCCCAGACCCTCGATTGTGATTGCAGAGGCTAGTCAGCGGCAGAAATACATTTATGAACGTACGATGTCACTACCTGAATGCCTATATACTTATATATTGGTACCTCGTTCGTTTGAGTTCGAGGGTCTGGGCTGCCGGTCTATATGGGAAAGTCTTATAAAACGAAGCTTTACAAATGCCTTCCTAAAAAGTATCTAACTGTTTGGTTTGTTCAGATGTGTTCTGATCTTTAGATGTTGAAACCTGGACACTTCCTATAAAAGCTCTACAAATGCCTACTTGAACACTATCTGACTGTTGGGTTTGTCCAGACAGGCTAGTTCGCTGAACTCTGGCTTGGTTGAGTCGAACCTGACCCTGGACCAGTTGACGTCCACACAGACGTCCTCGTACTTGAGCTTGGCGTGGTCCTTGGACCGCGTCTTCATGAACGTCTCCCAACCCCATATCTTCACCTTCTCCTCGATGTCCACGATCTCCGACGGCATTCTGAGCAGAAGAAGAATATACAACATGACATTTTATAGATAAATTACGTGTGTGCCATTTGTTACGTTCATTGACTCACGTATTTAATTATAGAAAATCAGGAATTAGGAATCGATCGATCGATTGCTTTTGCGCCATCTTTGTTTTATGTTCATTGTACGCATTTGATCATAGGAATAAGGGGAACTGGGGAGTTTGTAAATCCTGTTGTAAATATATAAAATTCAGCAAGTTATTGTTGATGAAACAAATACAGTAGAGAGACAGGTAGTTTTTCCATTTATATCTGATGTTTCAAGTGAGCTAGCAAAAGGAAACTGGTGGAAATCCAGACTAGTACAAGCAGTACATATGCATCCGAGCCATGATATGACTGAACTAAATTTTGAAAGTGGCTTTAAACCATAAAACAACCGGCACTTCAATCAAATATTCATTAATTTATAATGTCCAGACATGCTGCAACAGCGATTTCAGAGCTCGTGATCAAATTATTCATAATCAGTCCTCTCTATTGGATTTAGGACTGCGACGCTTTGTGGACAGTATCTGAGGCGCTCCCGATATTTGCCTTACTTGGGAATGTTATAATATAAGCCAGGGGAACGTTTCTCGAAGCTTTCGTATAACTTAATAAGAAATCATGGGCATAGCGCTCTCGCAAGTGACCGATTTCTGTGCAATAATCGTCGCAAATGGGTGAAAGATTCCCGCATGTGCAGGGACGTTAAACTCCATATTCACACAGTCTCACTCCGTGCACAAATACGTCATCGCCTCAGTAAACCTGTTCATGCCTTGGCATTCATTCATCAGTCTGATGAAGACATGAAAATGTTTACTGCAAACGAAATGGATGTCCTGTTAAAGTGTCCGGACCAGGACATCTAACGTAGATGCTCAAGAGTATTCCAGGACACCCGAGTTGAAAGTGTCCTGCCATGGTCCTGGAACAGGACACCTAACAATGTTAACTGCATGACAGGACACCCCCAACTATGTTTACTGGTGATTGCTATACTGTGTCTATAGTGAATACGAGATATTTGTGAAATGGAACCTGAACCTAATGAACTGTTGGTTCGTTATAATGCATATGGATCGATTCTGGTAGGACTGTCTGGTCAAATTAACAATTGTGCATCATGACAGTGTACGAGTGTGGATTGTTCTGCAATTTCCGTAATGGATCTGTCGTATAAAAATGTCATTTCCTGCATATGTCATGCATCCTGTTCTGTTATATAGTAAACACTCATAACGACATGCCCGTGTTATCATCTCTGTCTTTGATGCAGAGAATGGGCATATTACTGTTTCAATAATCATAGAAATTCATAACGTGTACAGTATTATGTAATAATGACAGATATTGCATTGTGAGCTCTTTATGTCACCATGTAGCGTGACTCAGTTTAATGTTACTTTTGTTGGGTATATCCGAAAAGGATACAGGCCTTTAATTATTGTTGTTAGATATGCGTTATTTGTTTGTTGTTCTATTCCTCTTGTACATGTGTAGTACTAGTAATACATTGACAGCTCTAATAGTGATAGTAAAACATGTTCTGGGCCTACGCCTGAGCTAATGCATCGCGCATATATAAAGTGATTAACCTTGGATGGACAAATTACTCATTGATGCATAGTTAGTGATAATAAATTTGCAGCCTGGGGTGCTCTATCTCGTCTAAATGCATCCGTGGAATGCTGTGGTAAATGGCTTTATAGAGTCGCAGCCGTACTTGCTTTAGAGGTGGAAAACTTGCCCTAAGCAAAGAGATGAAGTAGTATTAATCGTGCTTGACATAATATTATAGTGCAAGCACAGAACAAATCGGGGAAAATGATGTTACAATTCTGAGGTCCGATCCATGATTCAAGTTAAACTAATTAACTGTACAGTCGTATATACGTATCGTAAGATGAGAGTAGTGGTCACTGTCCTAAGATAGGTCTTTCAAAACTGGAATGACGTGATCATACTTCCGGGGTTTTGTAATCAATCTTGCTGCGGAGTTCTGCACTCTCTGCACTTTGTCAAATAGATACTGGTTGCCGTGGTTGGCACCATACATTAGACTCTTACAATAGTACTGATAGTAATATAGGAATCTGAGCAGCCTACCAGAATATTACTTAGCCATAGTGTATACCAGTACTCAACGAAATATCTCAATAAATAATACAGGTCAGCACATATAGTTATGGGTATCTTTCGACCAAATTTTGTAATTTGTCTGGAAGAATCTGGTGTCAGGTTTCTTCCAATGCATCTTGAAGAGTGCCTGGAGCTTGCGAACGTTTGGACATTCTTCGTGTAATGTAAACTACCGGTAGAGGTGAATTTATGTTTTTAAACAAGCTACTTGCCCTTCGTTAATATTCTTAAGTTTGTGTTTGATAATATGCACATAAGTATGTTTAAAACAAGTCATATCATACGTTTAGAACTGCTCTAATGAGTCAAACTAATTAAGCAATGTTTTGAAGATGGGTACAGACTGATACGTATTCCGGTCATCAAAAGGTAATCATTTCCTACGGCTGAAGCCTCTAGAAACCAGAATTAGCGAAGGTCGTACCAGACCGTAATTTAACTACTAGTATATGGAAATGCCAATAGTGTAGTATACTACGATGACAAGCATAAATCACATATGTTGTTTAATTGAACACATTTGACAACTTCATTATCTAAGATTTGGTGTTTTAATTACCGGGTGAAAGAGTATGTATTGTTTTATGTTTGTAGGGGATGGGATATGTAATGACAAATTGAATCATTGCCAATGTACCAACTCAATTTTTCTTGACATTTTTATACGAAGTGTGTTAATGCGGTTCCTAGTGATTTTATGGCAATTCATGATTCGCACCCATACTATAGTATGCGTGTGATAGTCAGACATATATGTAAGTGAGCAGACATGAGCATTAGTTAGGAATCGCAATATGGAGGAACGATTACATTACCGTAACGGGAGCGTCTTACCATTATTTAGGCATGCAATATTCTAGAAGTGTCGAGAAAACAGAGACGCAGAAATAGGTCACGGAACGCTCGATAACGGATGTTCTATCATTACTTTGCTCACGATATCATTGCGTCTCCAGACAACTCTTGAGATCAGCCTCTCTGCAAGTCTTCATCTCCAAGGACCAGACTTGACGCGTGTTCAACACAGCGAGCTAACTAGACAATCTACGCCAAGACCTTTGTTATTATTCGCAGAGGGAACCTAATTATAGCTACACTAGCCGTCCCACCATCGAACGCACTCAGTCTGTAATCTTTTACATCGAGAATTCTCAAGCTTAGCGTGAACAGAGGCGGCGAATTTCTCGGAGATTAATCGAAGTAAGTGAGATATTTATCTCTGATTTTCCTCTGTCCATTACTGCTTGTAATAATAACAAACAACAGCCAGGCGAATGACCAACCCAGTGAATACTATATATAGTACATGTATCTGGATCTCCACTGTAGGATAGAGAAAATACCAATGGTGTCTTTACCATGTTGAACTATTCCACATTGGATTGGACACTATCATAGTACATTATTATTATTGTTGTTATTATTATTATTTATTTGTATTAATGTTGTTTGAACATTGAGACGAATGGGCTTATTTAAGTTAGGTGGACCGTTGAAACACATTGAAACACTAACACTAACGATACACGGGGAATTATAACATTTCTAAATAAAACAATGCATAGACAAACACAGTGACAACGGGTTAAGACGATTATAGAAGGCGAGTTTCTCGACATATGGTGTGACACGCCTATATGTATGTATGTGTGTATGTATAGACGTAGAGACAGTAAGTTCCTATGTATAGATACAGGGTAAATCCCCGTGGATGTGTGGCCGGACATCGTAAGCCGAGAAGTATATGAGAAATGTCCGGACCGACGGCTGTACATACTTGAACGTGTCCAGCTATGTACAGATTAAACACGACTTCGTCCCTCGGACTGTTCAGTAGATTACATAGGATTTTCAGCTTTGTGTTGACACACATAAAGAGTCTTTGTAAATGAATTGAACGTTTGCTGTACCAAATAAAACGCCGACATGATCAAACGTATCTTATTACTGTAATGTTGTCATATGTACGTATATATATATATATATATATATATGTATAGATAGTACGTGCGTACCTCTTTGATAACAGATACAGGCATAGCTAGTAAAGTAATATAGAATTCTCAAACATAAACACCACACACACACACACACACTGCAGAGAGAGAGAGAGAGAGAGAGGACATGCAGACACGCGCGCGTTTAAGCATTTACAACATGCCCGTTTCTATATTGGGAATACATATTATATTAGTCCGCCCTATCGAGACAAATCTATAAAGGTTCATTACATTCAGGATGCATTGGTAATGCCAGATGGTTATGATATTCATATTTGCATAACTACAATACAGTATCAGTATCAATATGATATATCTAATAAAATAAATTGCATATTTATGTATAGATAAGCCTATGTTTTGTGCTATACAGTTACCTGCATAACCTGGAGGTCACAGCGATCTAAAATAATGAATACTATGTGAATATTATAATACAGTGCGTGATAAATGTGCATTACATTGGGAAAGCTGCGCCAAACATCCAATGGCGGCGCGAGGACAAGATAACGGCATGCCGAAAGATGCGTCAAATCTAGCTTGCTGACAGCTGAATGCTAGGGATTTCTGTATTTCATCTCAGATAAAGACAACAGCTGCGTCCATGATTTTCTAAGGAGCTCAATCTGTTTTCTTAATCGAAAGGAAGATAGCTGAAGCCCTAGGTTGCGTCTTGTCTGGTATACACATGAATACATATTATGTTGATGCATGAAACTAAAGCGATCAAGATCGTGCTGCCTTCATGAACCATAGTAAATCATGCATGAGCCATCGTCAAACCATTGGATTAATAACTGACTGTACAGTTAATTGCCATTGTTTCTAATGCTTATACACGTTGGAAAGAATTATGTATCGTAATTGCAAGTATGAATATAAAACCACTCACAAAAGCAAAAACGCCATAATTCATAAATGCTTTGATGGTATCTGAAATGTTCGCAGTAAGGTTGTAAATATACATTGCAGAATTCGTTGTCGCTATGAAAGGACTTATGTATATGCATACATATATAGGTACACGTCATGTAAATTATAAGGTGGAAACGCCCTATACCATCCATGTCTGCCGCCATGTCTCATGTAGGAATCTACAACAATTTCGTCAAAATAAAGAAGCTAAACCGTCGGGATAACATCATAAATTCACTGATATAAGTATAGTTAATATCGTAGAATAATTAAATTGCATTTATTTGCAGGTCTATACAAATATATCAAGTAGTACGTGAAAACCTGAGAAAAACAACTGAAAAGCGCTCGGGAAATATAATATTAAGTCTTCGGTGTTAGCAGCTGGTTAGTAGGAGTACATTTGGTTATAATAATTCGTTTTGTTATTTGTCTACTCACCTTTATATTGAGAAATAAACTGCCTGACTGTGACACAAACACGAAGCTCACTGAGGACATCCACAGATATGAATTAACAGCTGAAGAGGTCCTGCTCCCTCTTATAATAAAGCTATAGTCTCGGTTACCAAGCCGAGCGGCGATTGGCTGGCAAAGTCACGTGGGACATTATACAGATTCCTGCAAGGCGCGCACGTTCTGAAATAATGGCATTCTACTAGTGATTTAGTCTCATAATCTCACAAGTAGTGATGGTTAATACTATACACCACCTGTTCCTATTAATTAATAGTTAGACTATGCGCCCTGTGGGCAAAGGACTAATTAGAGTAATTAAGGATGATGTGATGAGAACGTTCAATCAACATTTTTTTAACAATCTCAGTGGATGGCGAAATATAGAAATAACTTTTCTTAGTCTATCGCATTATACACATGATACTTAGTATATAGCGCAAGCAACTGTCGCATTACAATTGTATATCTCTCTCTGTATATCAAAATAGGCCGTATTTTCGAGTTTTATCAAATACAATTAGGCCATGTTATTCAAGCATTCATTACATAACCAGGTTATTCATTGGTGCATTATAACTTAAACATATTTGTTTTAATCAGTGTCCACATCATTGTGGTCAACAATTTATTTGTTTTAAATCCATTGTCCTAAAAACAAACGTCCGACACGGAAATTACACTTCCGTCTTCAATATAACGAGGAAGTTGACCAAAGTTCAAGACGCTCTTTATCAAACTACACTAATCAAACTTAGCATTTAGATTAACTCAGATTTGTGTTAATCGATGGGTTGGTATAAAGTAACATTTTAAAAGAACACATATACAGATATACATGTATAATACCAACTATTGCAGTTTATAAACCTACCGGTAACATTGAAAATAAACAGAACCACAGTTGAGTTGACTATACACATGCATGTACATGTATCTGATAGACTGCATAATACATGTAGGCCTATCGTACAAATAATTCAGTTAACCTTCGTAAACACATAAATCAGACTGATAAATTGTTACTTCCTTTGTTTTTACATAAGATCAATATGAAATAATTGGGTCTTATTATTGTTTACACGATTTATTTTCAATGATACGCAGGTTGGTTTAATTAATATCAATATACTAGTATGCTTATTGCGGCATACGATGTCAAACAATCATAGCAACTATAAATACCAATCTAATCGTGATACGAACTACTATACATACATCTTTTCCTAATGTTCTTATCTGTAGACTTTAAGGTTTCAAATATTAAACAAACTTCTATTATACTTACACGTATTTCGTATACTGTATCTAATTGATTTGATGTTTGTCAATTGTTTTTCAAGGCAATCATGTCGTCAAATTTGACGGTAATATATACTTACTGGTATTCCTTGTGTCCAACTTAGTTTGATGATCTCTGTAATTATTTGTCCGGACTGTTTATACCAGCAACAACGTGAATTTCGTATACATACATATCATATTTCGATCACGATGACGGTGGCCCACACCACGAGGAGTGCCAACACCATATTATATCATGCTATATTTCGCAGACAGTGAGACAATAGTTTATTATTAGACCGATGAATCAGCATGATATAGCGTACTTCGTGATTCTTCCAAGAGTAATCTATTAGGTACACTAATTAATTTGGCCTAGTGTACATGCGTGAATAACGTTTCACGAAAATGTTGTAGCCTACTGGTTATACTCAGTAGTCCGGTCCTAAATCGGGGCGTGCGCCAAATTTTACTACCTACCAGTAAGTCTACTATAGTACATGTATATTATAGCGTAGACTTCGATTTACGCCCTGATTACAGGTAGATGGTAATTTCGTGAAACGTAATTCTGGTAGAAAAGTTTCTAGGCCCCGATTTCTCGAAATAAACTTGTTTGAAGTTTTGTGCAGCTTTTCTTTACAGCTTCTCTTCCTGGCAACATTCAGTACTCCGACATTGACTGTCTCCTCTTACTGGTAACACTTAGAACTCTGACATTGACTGTCTTCTCTTC
>JAUTBZ010147949.1:0-12039 GCA_032361785.1 Lepetodrilus galriftensis
GTCATTCGTATAAAGAATGAATAGCACTGGTGATAACACACAACCTTGGGGAGCTCCTGTGTTTGTACGTATTACTTATGTAGATTGTATGTTTATACTTGGTTATTAAATTTATTATATTATTTTAATTATTAAATTATGATATTTAAATGTCATACAATCACGGTTTGTTGAGATATTTAATGGTCAAACTTAAATGTATGTACATTTGATTTCTCTACACAGATATATTATTATATGTTTTATACTCTTCTAATACAAGGGCCAGGGCATTCTTCAACATGCGCTACACGTACGAAAGAGAAACCACTAAGTCCCAGTGGTAGATGAGTAAACGTGGCCATGCCCACTGACCCGATCGTTGATCGAAGAAAAGTAATTAGAACGCAATTATTGATATTGATAACGAATTAGGCTCAACGGTCTTCCGCATCATTGGTTAAAACAATGTTTTCCCATTAAATGTTTACTCACCAAGTAGCCCATAGCGGGTATCTGATACTAGATCAGCGCCCCCGCTTTTCACGACTGATTGAAATCATGTCGATACTTAATGAAACAGAAACTGTCGCCTAGAAAGTAGTATAAATAGTATGTGTCCACTTACGAGACATATCCAACCACAGGTATGTCTGAGTGTATTCGTTTCATCGAAGGACCAACCCTAGGGTGACGGTCGAGTGATGAAATTAGCCAATGTTCTAACACTCATGATGATAAGAATACCCGCATTGGCTAATTTCATAATCGACTGTCACCCTAGGGTTGGTCGAATGATGAAACGACAGCACATGAACTTATGACACCGATGACATATACGGGTTCCGTGTTTATGCTACGCATTCTTGCTTCACTGCATTTGAGCGAGCATAGGCAGGAAACCAGTCGACGAAGTGGCGCTGGCGACATGTTTGACGGGGAAACTTGTCATTCAGAAAACCATTATCAGATCTAAGCCATCTCAGAGCAGGACGAGACAAGCCGAATGAGGCAATTCATATAAAATCGCTATTAACCAATATGCCGCGAATGTTGTCTATTAATAGATGCACTCGAAAACCTTGGGAAATATGAACTGTACTTTTATTAGAAAGAAGATGGTTTCTCCTTGGAAGCGCTGCATGTGGCAAGACACACCATCCCAAGACAGTAATACATTCATAGTGTAGAAATATGCATGCCCACGAAACAATGAGCGGTTCTACTATAGTATGAAATGACAACAAATAATATTTATTTCGTGTTGTATATAACCATTCATATATAATAATGTATTTTAGCACTCGGCATAGTGTACGCTATTTACTTCTTAATGTTTATTGTATAATTATGTATTATTATAAATTGTAAATAAGGAGAGGACTATATGGTAAATATTTCACTTTGAATTTGAGTCAATAACATGTTTTTAAATCAAGATCACATTATCAACATAATGTACAAGCGGATTACTATAATACGAAATTATTATAAACAATATATTGACAAATCTGGAGCCCGTTTTACGAAGTGGTATAACTCTAAGATAACCATATAATAGACCATAATAACCCAAGTATAGACTATCCATATTCTCAGAGGGTGAAAGTAAATAGGTTAAATATAAACTATATTAATTGTATCACATTGATGTGAACTGATCTGCTGAAATGATTTTACCTTGTTTTCCTGGGTATCCTTTCTCGAAGCTCTCTTAGCTGCTAAGGGACCATAGCACTCTCTTAGCAATGCATTAGCTATCGGCAAAGAGAGTGCTATGGTCTCTTAGCGGCTAAGAGAGCTTCGAGAAACGGTACCCAGGTCTGCTGATTGATGAATATTTCTGTTGATTGTTGAACATTTCTGTTGATTGGTGAATCTTTCTGTTGATTGTTGAACATTTCTGTTGATTGTTGAATCTTTCTGTTGATTAGTGAACATTTCTGTTGATTGGTGAATCTTTCTGTTGATTGTTGAACATTTCTGTTGATTGATGAATCTTTCTGTTGATTGTTGAACATTTCTGTTGATTGATGAATCTTTCTGTTGATTGGTGAATCTTTCTGTTGATTGTTGAACATTTCCGTTGATTTCTGTGATCACAGTTGTCCCTCCAAGTCGGAAGCCAGACCGGCACCGAAGTCTACGTCTGCGCTTGCCGTCGATACGGAGAGACATTCGCTCAAAGGCCAAGGCCATGGATCGCTTCCCAGACCCAGAGAACCCCCCAATTCCAGAGGAGTCCATGCCCCTCAACCAGCTGGGGGGGTCTGAGGGGGACATCACGGACGCGCACGGGATGCACGGAGACGGCGCGTGTGAGGACAGACTCAGTCAGTCGAGTCACGCCCGACTAGAAGATGAGGAAGGAGAGGACGGACAGAGACTCAAGCAAAGTCAGGATTCTGGTGAGTTGTCTTCCCTTTAGTTTATTCTACCACATTCATGCTTTTGATCTGTTCTATGCAATTTAGTGATATGACATTCATTCACATTAATACATAATTATACTACTTTCTAACAGGTTTTTTCTTACAGATGTTTCTAACAACTAATATTTGGGTTATTAATGGATGAATGTGTTGTACTAATATCTATTTGCATTAATGTTTTCAGGTAGGTGTCGACAATACATATATCATGTCTATGGAATAATTAAGGTTGTGCCTTATTACGTGTTTTATATCAATAACTTGTAGCATTCAACTAAATGGATGATTGAAAACAATAAAATCAATATTTTACAATTAATTAAATCCTGTACTGCTTGTGATTAACAAATGAAATATGAGCATCACTATTCTGACCAAGAGTTATCTTCCATATTTGGTTGCCAATGTGTCTTCACTGTAATCACTCCTTAACCCTCTGCCTACTGAGAGCAACCGTTGATGCCCTAATTAGCAGTGCTTTTGCCTAATCCAGCAGGAAGAGGGTTAAGTAAGACAACGGGCTAGGTTTCAACCTAAATTGAAATAGTGTCCTTTGGCACATTTGCGCCAAAAGTAGAGAATAGATTCCGTAATTTTAATAGATTTTTTAAAACTCAGATTACATTTTTTTAAATCCCACAAGTCTTGGTGAAAGCCGCAATTCTTTGTTATTGACTTTTAAATCATTACAACAAATGTAGTTTCCCTATAAATCATGGCGAGAATCACTTTCTTTGTTAATTTGTCACACTGGTTTTTTCTTAAGGCTTAAATCTATTTTGATTAATATTACACATTGTTCTATTTCAGAATCTCCTCACTGGTAATGCTATGATTCAAATGAACGTCTATTATGTATATCTAATGCTATAGACTAATCATAACCTTATTGTGCTCTTTACTATGTTCAAGTTAAGCTGAATTAATTTCATTTCAGGAATTTATGAAAGTCGCATATAGCATACAATAGGTCTATCAGAACTGTTTAACATTGTTTTTAAGATAGTAGATTTAACAGATTGTGGAACTGGGTGAAAGATCCAATGTTTAATATTGGAGGTACTACAAACAAAAAGCCTCGTTATTGAAGCATTCTGTTGCCTTCAGCATTGGCGCACAAACCTGGCCTACCGCGCGTTTTCAATTTTATGCCATGAAGTCATTAGTCCTGGAAGAGTAATCTCCCTTTTTCCTGGTAGCGCATCTTTCTTTTGTGGATAAAAGGGGAGATTTCACTTTGCTTTTTAAGATATTCACTAGAGTAACCATCTAGATATTTTAGAATTAATTGATAAACATGGATTCATCAATTTGTATTTATTAACTGGTATTTTGTGTGCATAATTGAGCTTACAATTATGTTTTTGGTGGAGATGCACTGAATTCATGACAGTAAATGTGAATTGAGCAAATAGAACGTAATTTTGGAGTTAATCATATTTGAGGAATACAGCTTTATTATTAATTTGTTACTTATTATATGTGACTTGATTATCTCGGGATGTACTGCTGTCTTCATGGAACAATTCAAGATTATGACCTGTATTCACCAGACACTACGTACAGTCATACAAACTCAATTCACATTTGCTAACTCTGCTGTCGTTTTACGAAAGGCAGTGCAACTATACCTGACAAAATTTATGTTTTGGTATAATAACATTAATATTTCATGAGAACATAAAATGTGCATGTTGTTCTACAATTGTAATACAACATTCTTATTGTTTATGTATACTTTGACACACCGTCAGCTATACCAGTGGTTTACTGGTTTACTTTATAACGTCAGCGATACCAGTGGGGTATTACATGTACTGGTTTACTTTATAACGTCAGCGATACCAGTTGGATATTAAATGTACTGGTTTACTTTATAACGTCAGCGATACCAGTGTAGGGTATTACATGTACTGGTTTACTTTGCTTATAGTGAGCTCTTCCTGGCTTCACGATGGCGAGGATTATTACGCCAACCTTCGCCTGGAAGGTAGGGCCATCTGCGTTAGGCGTGGACTGAGTTTGAATGTTTAATTCCTTCCTGTTTGTACCCTCCTGCATTGCTTCCATATTTTACCCTATTCACATTAAAGGAATACAAATACACTTTTGCTGTTGATGATAATTTAGCACCTTATTAGTTCATTGCGTGTTGCTATTAAATATATTAGCTGTACCCTGATTATTTTCACATAAATAGAAATTATATATATAAGAACAAGTCCTAAAAATAAGATAAAGTTGTAATGTCGTAGCAACCACGTGACCATTGCATGTATGTCAGAGGAGAGAAATTCTGTTTATATATGACTTTCAGAAAATTCATATTCACTTAGGATTTATAAAACAAATTGGATTAGATTATATTTTCATTGAAATAGATCATGTGTCTTTATTATCATTCCTCAAATATAAATTAAATCGTGCAAAATCGACAACAAAAAGTAGCTCTTGTCAAAATCTGTGCACGCGTTCAGCTAGTTTCTGCAACCATAAACAATGGATGCTTCTAGTGCGTATAGTGCTTGGTTATATTCAGTTCAACTTGATTCACTGTGGTACTTGTACAAACATGGGATACGAATAAATCAGTTCTACAAAAATGTCTTTACACATTCTGGATGCAATATGCTTTTAATCCCATAGTTGGTAGAAACATAGTAGTATTACTACAACATATAGAAAATATTACTATGTAGAAACATAGTAGTAGTAGTACAATGTACAGAAACAGTGTAATATATTATTACACCTGACATTTAGAAGCATTGTAATATTACTACCATGTACAGTGTAATTACTATAGAAATATTGTAGTAATATTATGACATATATATAGAAACATTATAGTCTTACTACAACATGTAGAACTTTGTAATAATATGTTGGAATGTGTTTTATTTTAGTTTACAATATAGAGACTTGTATTGGTTTGGCACTATTATATCATAATTTATTTTATTATTTAAAAATATGCTTATCACGTTTTATGTATTTATTTGTTTGTATACATTTGTGATTATATGCAGACTTTTATTTTGCTAATATTGATGAAGTAGTTGAAGTAGTGCTTCAAATAAAATCCCCATTTTATTTATGTTTTCTGAAGCATGACAGGCATGTGTTAAATAGCATGTCAGAGATATAAGATAATTTTGATGTTAGGTATTTGAATAATTATTATTGGAGAGTCAGTATTATTATGTGTTTACTTTTCAATGTGCCATAATTAGTTTTAAAAGTAATTGAATGAAGAAAGTATAGTAGGCCTAATTTAGTGTATCATGTTGAAAAGATGTCAAAGATTTATTCAGTTTGATAATATTTATTTGAAATACGGCCAAGCCTCAAGATTACGAAACTTTATGAATACGATTTCATGCTCAAGCTCAAATTTGATATGTTTTAACAAAATGTTGAGTTGAACATGAAATTGTACTCAAGAATATTCAAAAGTAATCTCCGGGCCAGATATGATGTTGTTAGGAATTATGATCTTTTACATCTATATCTATATTATCTATATATCTATATATATTTCTGTATAGATTTATATCCTCAGATATACTCTTAGTTATATCACGCTGGACAGATGTTTGTCTTCAAGGACAGATAAGCTCAGAAAAGATTATCTGTAGACAATATTTTGCTTCATGATGATAATTCATATGTGATATTTTAAAATGTATACCAATGGGTTGATATATGCTAATCAAATAAGCATCATTTAACCCGCTCCCTGCTGGATTAGGCATAGCCACTGCTCTTTAAGGCATCTCCAGTTGCCTTCAGCAGGGAGAGGGTTAAATAACTGTCAGTTTATGTAGGACACTTCTGTTATATATACCGGTAGCCATGTTTTATCAATTGTCTAATAAGTATGATTACATTATGAAATATAAATGTATAAATGAGGAATCTCAGCAGTACTGTTTTGAAAATTACTCAATTTGTAGAAACTGAATCAGATTCCTATTTTCAATGGACTTGGGTAAGTCTACAGAGGCATTATACCATCACTCGATCACTTCACCCTCACTACACGTTACACGTATGTCTGTGGCAGTCTCAGGCAGTCTAGTAATACTGTGTGGTCTTCAGTTAACATGGGATTATTTTACTCCTTCACTCACGCTGTGACATCGGACATTCGTCGTACATTTCAGTCCTGGAAGGGAGACTACTCTTTGAGGCTCAGTGTAAATAGATTCCCATACAAGTAGGGGAAGAGGATTAAGCTATGGAGGATGTTCACTGTTCTTAGAATCTCATCCAGGCTGTCTGTATGCTGTTTGATAGTTTTAGAAGTTATTTTTTATTGATATTGAATCCTATTTGAAAGCTATAGCATTGGAATGGCTTGGTTTCATGTATTTAAAGCCTATATGTTGTTGATATGTGTATATCAAGGAGACCACATTTCATGAAACGTACAAAATAATGTTCCCTTATGACGAGGTTTACATATTCTTGTCTGAAAGTCTACAAAAATCAGTGACAAGGTTAGGCTTTTCCCACAAGAAGGGAAAGTTTGTCATCTCATCAGAAATATTTTCTTTGGTAATGTCTACTGGCTTGTAATGTGCTTACTGGTGAGATACAGTGTTGTGCACTCTGATTCTCACGTCACCATCAGACCCTCACTTAAATTGATGGGGGGGGGGGGGGGGGGTACTTCCACAACCTCTTCAGCCATCACAAACATATCGTTCAGAAATAATCTCTGAAAGTCAAAATCATTAATGATTAATTTGATAAATATTGAATTGAGAAACCACACCCACCCACCATAGACACAAGAGTAATTATTTTCTATTACTATTGGAATTAGAGGTTGCTAGGTTTTATTATTCATAATAAGTATAGGGTTAAAATTTTCAAAGGTTTGAATTTAATAATTTCCAATATTCTCCAGTAGTGTTTATGAGTGTTACAGAAGGATGAGACATGTAGGTCCTGTAGCACATAGTATTGCAGTAGATATAGAAGCAGTGGTACTGACAAACCAAGGATGATGGTGACATCACAAGATCACATTCAAATCTGTGGACATTGATACTGGGCCTGCAGGGTGGGTTTGAATCCAGGACCTCTGTGTTCGAAGTTGTAGTCTGTGTCCAAAGTCTGTTGATCTTACATTGTGTGACCACCCATACCCAACTAGAGACCCGTGTATCCTATGTATATAGCCATACCCGACTAGAGACCTATGTATCCTATGTATATAGAGAATCTCACCCGAGCATGTTTTGATATCGTTGTAATCCTACGAGTCGATAAAAAGTAACATAAATATGAGGCTTTGTCGAGTATTTACTACTTTTATCTACGAATAGGATAACAATAATATCAAAACACATGAGGGTGAGATTTTATTTATCATCCAATATCATTTTGAAGTTCTTTGAGAAGATAAGTAGCAAATTTGTAATGTTTTTCTGAGAACAGCAATGCAAGAGAATTTTGGAAAAATAACAAAATCATATATTGTGATATATTCTCATGTTCAGGAGACAAAGAGAATTAGTTTGATGTAAATATCATAATAATTTACTTTCTAACAAGCGAAATATTCAATTTTTAACCCCAAATTTTGAAAATATATGTGTCAAATATTGGACCAGACGTCTTATGTGGTTCAAGTAGTTGACATTTCAAATATGCCTGAATTGACCAATCACACACATTTTAACTACTGAACATATTTCCTTCTCTCCAGTATTGGGTGATAAAGTGTAATATAGATGTTTGCTTTCGATATCATATTAGTTCTTATACTGTCTGTCTATAGGCTGCTGTAAGTGTCCACATTAGATGTTTTGTCCTAATGATTAGTGTTGTCCATGCGTGCATCATGTTTATTTTGTTTTGCAGCGTGCCTCTTATTGCCAAATGGGCGACCGCGGGCGCATACCTTAGATTCATGTGAGTAACAGGCTACGCTGTGCCGCTAGTAATACCTCCAGCAATAACTACTCACTGAGGCCGACGGCGACCAAGGCCAACCGTGTGTGCGTTTTTGCCCCGTATACTCTTTCCAGAGCTTGAATATTATTAGCATGGAGCATGGTGTAACCTCATTGAATAATAACCTTTTGACATTTTCATAATTATATGTTCTACCGGTATTTTGGTACAAGTTTATCACTCTCCTTGCATGGGCTATTTGGAATGACACATTTCTGAATCAGAGATAATTCCTACGTTCATCTTCTGGTAGGAAATGGAGTAATTATGTGTCCTTGTTTTGAGATACTGTAGTCGGTCGATATTCCTCGGGATTTCAATGAAAATAAATAGTAAACATAGCCTGACGTAAAACTTCCATCTTTCGCGACAATTTGCATAATCCATAATGCTAAAAGACTGCCACCTGCGCGGTGTTTATATACCTGCTATTTATCCCAACAACAGCAGCTTAATTATACGCTTTTTCATATTTTGTACAGCTTAGTAGAAGTGTTCATCGCAGTTATGCATGTTTGTAAGACTTCCCCGATTAATTTAAAAAACAATGACCTGCATGCAAATGAAAATATTTAAGCTTGTAGATGTTAGTCCTTGTAGTCCACAGCAGATCATACGATGTCATTGATTTACATTTGCTGCTATCTCTCTATAGTGTTACCAACACATAAATATATAAATCTAATGTATTAAATTCTACTCTGCATGCCCACCCAGACATCATATGATCTCTGACAGTACATTTTGTGGCAAACACTATATTTAAGATATGTTCTGTGGTCAATTTTTGTTGTTGTTCATTGATATTTTGAAGTTTGTTTGGCTGGTTTATCTGTTGTAATAATATTATGTCATATTGTTTACAACTAATGTCAGTTGTATATTATTTCATATTTTAATATTTGGTAAAGTACGAAAGTACTAAAGTATCTATTTCCTAGATGATTCTTGCATGATAATAGTTAATTATTATAATTAATAATTGTATTTACTTATTTTTGTTGAAGTGTTCTGTTATTATTGCATTAAGATTTTATTGGTTACTAGTGCACTGAGACTTGTTATTCGAAAAACTATTTTTATTAGAACATGCTATGCCTTGTAGAGATTTCTGTTCAAGCACATTAGCACAATTTAAATGGAATACAATCCTGCAAACTAAATCACGATCCTGCTTCCCTACGAATAGCGAAATATAAGCAATAAATATTACTAGGAAGAACATGTCCACCGTTGCGATTTTTCTTTGTATTTTAATTTTGTGCAAACTAGGTGAACGCTTGGTCCCGAGACTGTCTGTATCCAGCGAGGCCAAGGTTTGTACTCTTAGTACGGTCTTCAGGAACAAACAGTCCCACGTTGATAACCCACCTCACTGCATGTGAAGCAACTCCTAGAAATATAGCTTATAAGTGGTCTTGTGATTAGGTTATTATTATGACATTATTAACTCTGAATATGGTCATTGATAATAATGACGTATGGTGATGGTTTCCATGGACTACTAATCATATAAGCACCGTTTGGCTCATATGCATGCAAGCTTGTTGTTGAGATTCTGTCACCGGCATTAATAAATCATTTCAAGGCCTATATTTAGTGTCTTGTAGGAATTACTGAATCGACAGTGGCTCATTACGGAATACTTAAGTTGAGGAGTCAAAGTCAATTTTCTGTCACATTTGTACCCAGATATTGATCGTACTAATTTCCTTGAGACTGCCTCTGAGAATAGACACAGTGTGGTACATAGAACAAATAGATCTACGCTAATGATGAGAGTGCCAGGCGGTATCGCAGACCATTGTTAGGGGTTAAGTCAGATGTTCTTGGACCCAATCACAGGAAGTGACCGCTCTCAAACACCTTTGTGTCCGATATGCTTGTGTGTCTCTCAAACACCTTTGTGGCTAGGATGATTGTGTTTCTCTCAAACACCTTTGTGGCTAGGATAATTGTGTCTCTCTCAAACACCTTTGTGGCTAGGATGATTGTGTCACTCTCAAACACTTTTGTGGCTAGGATGATTGTGTGCTGTAAGTGGTAGAATGGCATTGAGTGTATCTCTGACTGACAGCTTTCTTAAGACATTCTTGTGATTTTAAATCACTCATTCAGGAAGTTTGCTTTCTTAAACCCTTAGTGACATTTATGGATGAACACAGGTCTATTTTCACAGCAAGTGTTGTAATTAGGCTTTCTGTATTCTCCGCTAATAGAATCTAAGTTCAGGTTTACTTGAGCTTTTAAAGGCTTATGTATTATCTGGCAAGATGCACCATGATTCAGCCAGCTGGAATCCTCAAAAGATTTACTAATTTATCTTCTTGCTTGGCAATGCCTTGAGATGTTCGTGTGAAGTAAAAGAAACGAAACAGAATTCTTCCCTTTCGTAATTGTGAAGAGTTAAGAAACGTTCTGCAATATTTCTCCAGTGCCATACATCTGCGTACAATGTGATGATATTTCCCTGAAGACAAAAATTCAATGTTTCCTTTAAATGGGACTTTACGTGTTTAATTCATTGCTGAAGTGCAAGATGTGTTCAGCCTGATTAATCTCACTTGGGACATAAACACACGGCCTCAACTCAAGACGTAGGACAGTAGATAAAGGATGTATTTCCTGGACAGAAACGGCAGTGACGTTCAAAGTTGGCATTGCAATGATTTCAACCATGTTCTGTTAGCTTCCTAGTTTAGTTTGTCATTGGAATGCGACGGCTTATATGAAATAACAACCTGACTTCCTTTGAAATGCTAGTTACTGCCACTACATCGTGTACCCATCAGCTGTCCATGGAATCATCCTGTTCTCATCCTACATGACTGTTCCAGAGAAGGAATGATTTACCAAGAAGTCGTGGGACTTGTTTGTATTGACTAGCATCAGCACAAGTGAAGTGCAGTCATTACTAATTAAACAGATACTGGATCCCGACAGTATTGTGACAAAGAAATACTTCCTACTATTGTGTTTGCTGCAACGTTAAGTAGTGTTTCATTGGAAGCTGACGCCATTCTTGTCATTGTGATATTCTTGCATCATGACAGTCCACAAGCTGTGGGGTAAATATGTTTTGTTTGTAACTGTATGATGCAACCTATCTGGTTTGACATTTATCCTTGAATAAGTTGTAATGATATACATGTTCACAAACAATGGTATTTCATGGAAAATTTATTTCAGGAATGATATTAGATGCTGTTTTCAAGATTATGTACAATTAATGAGTTATTTTCCAGATACGCTGAATGGCTTCAGAAAGCTGGTTTCAAATCAAGAATGTGGTTCTGAACAACCAAACTTCCAACCAAATGCTAACTTGGTGTTGGGTATGTTTCCATTTGCAGGGCCGGCTATAAATCATATCAAGGCAAACTTCATCAACCAGGCTTCCAGTGATTCGGAGCTGGCCAAACATAGGATGAAGCATTTCACGGACAGCCTGAGCAGCTTGACCGGGATGAAGAAGGACAGCGGGAGCAAGGACGGTATTCTACCCTCGGGGGCAAAGTCCATCCTGCTGCCCGGAGTCGCCAACATGAAGCAGAATGTCTCGGAGAAGGTTGCACAGGTAGGACGAACTGTATGTTGTCTGTTTGTGTAGAGCTCAAACCAAGATGTGTCTCTGTGGGTACCTCTCTGTGTGTGTCTCGGA